>JAEVFF010000396.1:422350-603011 GCA_018901945.1 Pugionium dolabratum | reverse complement strand
GAGAAGCTCATGGACGAGGACTCATGGGCCACTTTGGTGTCGACAAGACTCTAGCAGTGGTCAAAGAGCACTTCTACTGGCCACACATCAAGAGGACAGTAGAAGCACATTGTGCAAGATGCATCACTTGCAAGAAGGCAAAGTCCCGAGTGCAACCTCACGGGTTGTATCTCCCACTGCCCATAACAACACATCCATGGGTGGACATCTCGATGGATTTTGTTCTAGGTCTGCCCAAGATCAACCACAAAGATGCAATCTTTGTAGTGGTGGACAGATTCTCCAAGATGGTACACTTCATTCCATGTGCCAATGTCAATGATGCCACACAAACAGCTGAGCTGTTCTTCAGGGAGATAGTACGGCTTCATGAAGTGCCAAGGACCATCGTATCAGACAGGGACACCAAGTTCCTCAGCCATTTCTGGAGGACCCTTTGGAGGAAGCTAGGCACGAAGCTACTCTTCTCCACCACCTGCCATCCTCAAACCGATGGCCAAACTGAAGTTGTCAACAGGACACTATCAACCCTTCTCAGGACTACACTAGGGAAGAACCTAAAGACTTGGGTGGAGTGCCTACCATTCATTGAGTTCGCTTACAACCGAGCCGTGCACTCAGCAACCAAGAAGACACCATTTGAAGTGGTATACGGCTTCAACCCTCTCACCCCATTGGAGCAAACACCACTGCCACCAGCTGAGATGAACAACCTCAACGGAGCATCCAAAGCAGAGTTCATAAGGAGGTTACACCAGAAGGTAGCAGAAAACTTGGAGAAGAGGACCGGACAGTACGTGACTCATGCAAACAAGGGAAGAAAGGAGGTGATCTTTCAACCAGGCGATTGGGTGTGGCTACACCTACGGCAGGAGAGGTTCCCCAACCTAAGGAGTTTCAAGCTAGCACCAAGAGGAGATGGACCATTCAGAGTGCTGGAGAGGATCAACAACAACGCCTACCAGATCGAGCTCCCAGGTGAGTTTAATGTGTCCAACACGTTCAACGTAACTAACTTAGCCCCTTTCCATGCAGATGAACCAGTTTTGAGGTCAAAACCTACTGAAGAGGGAGGGGATGATGGGGACATCAGGTCATATGGCCAGCCAGGAGACCAGACTGGCCGACCAAGAAGCTTTCCCGAGATAGCCGGGCCATTTGGCACGTCTATCGGCCCAAGCGGTACCGCCGGACCCTCGACCAACAGAACCAGACCGATCAGCATTACCGGCGGAAAGGCCCAAACTTCCGGCCCAACTGGTGGCGACGTGGATGACACCGCTGGTCCCATTGGTGATGCCGCCGAATCCGGGATCAACTTGGCTGGTCTAGAAGGTATTCCAGCCAGTACCTCGCACAGTCCAGCCGGTATAGCCGATCCAGCCGAGTGCACGAGCATTTCAACTTCTACACAAGGAGACTCGGACCAGATAAGCTACCAGCTTCAGGACATGCATTTAGAGGAAGTCCCAACACCAGTGGTGCCACCAGGAGCAATGACAAGGAGTAAATCAAGAGCACTCTTCCACAAATTCAGCTTATGTGTCGACAAGCTCCTAGAGGATGATCGACAAAGGACAGTGGGCCAGAAGTGCAAAGAAGAATCCAAAGGCTTCTCAACAATGCAAAGAACTTCAGAGACTTGGGCTTTAGTGGCAAGAGAGGTCAAGGCCCAAAGATTCCTAACCCTACTCCAAGTCGAAGACTAGGAGCAAGGCGCGTGCATGCCACAAGGACGGCCACCTTCCATTTCTTGACCGTGAGGTAAGTAAGGTAAGTTTTCAATAAGAATATTTGCCTCTTTCTGTTTTGCAGGGTAGGATCTAGAATATTTACATTTTTTGAGTCAAAGACATTTTAGGAATAGGTCCTTTTTTGGTTATGCACTTTTGTACATTTTCCATTTGTGCACTTTTGTAATCTTTTCTTTTCTTTCTTTGAGTCGACCCTAGAAGGTCAAGCTGTCGAGCATATTAATAAGGCTCCTTCCAGCATTGTAGTTCGACAACCTTTTTGATAATTAATAAAGATCAAATTTTCTTTCTACAAGTTATTCTCTCAAGAGACTTGTACGCTTAGAACCTAGTTGAGACCAGCCCTCCTAGCTCTAAGTTTGTGATTTATCACGAGGTTCATCACCCCTCGTGTGGTTCACTTCATCCCTCCATCCAATACCAATCAGAAAACCCCTATCCAGAAGCTTAAGGTCGAGTTTCTCACCTAAACTTCTCCAAACAGCCCACGCGCATCGAAACCTTGAATCGAGGCTTGTATCACTTTCTTGTGTTTTTCTCTCCTCTGTTACACACACTTTCACACCCTCACACTTAAGCATTTCAACTCTACACCCTCTCTCTTTTATACTACTTAGTACAAAGCCTTTCAAACCGACAAAAGGAATCGAAGTCTGCTTTCTTCTGCACCTTAAGCTGGAGACCATAATGTCCTTTTGTTGCTAGCATCTTGTTTGACTTAGAGAGTTTAGCTTCCAATGCTTCCTGCAGAATTTGAACCCGAAGAAACTTTCCTCTGTACAAGTTCATTAAATGATGAGAATATTTTTGTTCTGCATCTTTCTGCAAACTTTTCTGAAATGTGAAAGTTGTACTATCAAGTTTAATGAAATTACTCTTGGTAACTTGAGAAGTTTACCTTGAGTTTAAACCAATCTTTAACACTAAAGATAAGAATGGTGATTTGAATCCAAAAAATTGGATTAGAAATTATTCAAATGATTCACTTAAAGCACCATAGACACGAAATCAAACTCCAAGGCAAGAATAATTCATAATTCAAGCTAGGTTTCCATTTTGATAGAGTCTCAAGTCCATTCAAAAAAGCTTTCATTAGGTAATGGAGATCCAAAATGTGTCTGATAAATCTAGTGCGATCCTACAAATTTCATCATTGGGGTCTAAGAATGACTTAAAGCTTTACAAAGAAGTCTAATCACTATCTTTTATGGATATGCAACGAAATCTTATATTGAGCAAGACTTGATCCTAAACATACTAAATGTGAATGCAATTTCACAATGATTTTTTGTGGGTTTTTAATGTATAAAAGTAATACCCTCTACTCCTACCTTACTTCTCAGTATCTCGGTGAGAAATCAAATAAATGATAAGTCAAATAAAAAACAAATAATGAATAATGAAATGAAAAACAATGATATTAACAATGGTGAGTGATCGGTACCTTGAGCTTTATTTGTGGTGGAGTTTGGTCATCCTTGATCGAGAGTGGTGCCTTGTATGTTTCTTTTGATTGACGGAGAAACTTTCGGGTTAAGTCATTTTCTTCTTCGTCTACACCTTCTTCCTCATTGGGTCCTTCCCCGTCGCCATCTCAATGTCTTCATCGTCCTCTTCTTCCATCTCCAGCTCAAACTCCCTCTTGGATAAAACATAATCCAGAGTTCTCCTCAACTTCTGTTGTAGCTTTCCAAGAAGCATTCTCGTCCGCTTGTTGATACGTTGTGAGTCTTGTAAGCTTGATACAAGATCTTCACTCGAGTTGTGTTTGGCTTGTAAGGTAGATCTGGGAGAGTGAGACTAGCCAATGAAGTCGGCTTGTTGTGGGTGTCATGTGGCGATTTGGTCCTCTTGGATGTTGGCTTCATTGGTCTCGATGGATGCTGGTGGAACATCATTCGGTTGCCCTTCATATAGGAGGAGTATGTTTCTCCACTGTGTTTGTCAACCTCGTTCTTTGACGTATTTCTTGCCTTGTGACTTAGAAGTCATTGCCTTTTTTCCTTATGCCTTGGAAATTGTTGCACTGATTGCACTTGATCTTGAGTTTTGGGGAGCCATTTTGCCTTATGGGGAATAAAGGTTTAGGCTTAAACTTGAGAAATGCAATGAAACGAAATCTTTGGGTCGAAATTAGTGGTAGGAATCGATTGTGAGGTGTGATGAGGTAGATGGTGGGTGATTAGTTATCCGATCACATGACAAGTAGGAAACTTACTTATTTTTGCACCAAGGATTAGTACACGTAACCGATCTTGTGTGTTTGACCCTTAGTTTCTCATTTCTTGGATTATCACCTCCTTAAACAATGAAAACATTCCAAATAAATAAATAAAAATACAATGAGCAAATTAATATTTAAAAGAATATCATAGAAATGCCTATCCATTCGGTTTCGTGTTGGTTTTGCTGGCCGTGAAGAACACTAAATCGAGAAAGTGAAATTTGGTTTGGGAAAATTTGATTTTGACCTTTGTTTTGTCTTTAACATATTTGAGAGAAATTAAAACTGGATCTACTTTTTTAATTTTGGTTTGGGGTCCAATTATGCAAGTAACCCAATCAAATGTAATTGCGATAGATAAAATGTGATTATTGAAAATTGATCACAATTTACGATCACTAAATCACTTTGCTGAATCAAGGCGAAGTTATTGCTTAAATGGTATGGAATACCTAATTAATCTCAAAACTAGATTTATACGAAAAATATTCGTAAATTATATAATATTATTTATTACTAATTATAAATTAAATATTTATATAATTTTAACTTTTATTTAAAATTATTTTTAATAATAATGTTTGTATATATAAATTAAATAAAAAATAATTATATTTTTACAAATTTAATAGTAATTTTTTGGTTATTTTAATAAAATATATTGATTTTTAACCAAATTAATAACAGTAAAATATATCTTAATTATTCTAATAACTTTAGCCTATTTATATATTTTGTTTGAAACTCATTGAAATGATAACACGTCAACATAACATTTATGTTAATAATACGTCAAGTTAAAATTATTTTTTTAAAATATTTTTTAAATAATATATTAGAAATTTTCAATTTGATAGTAAACTATGCAAGATTACTTATAATTGATATATAAAACAGAAAATTGGTGAAGAATTCGATTGTCCTTTTCTTAAATTGAGAATAGAATAATATAACAAAACTAAATTAATCTTAGTTAATTAGTTATCACTCTGATCTATTAAGGAAATGTATTTCATTTTCATTTGTTTATCTTTTTATTTTTGCCTACTCGAACCCGATTCTAGAAAAGTTCCAAATTCATTTATTATAATTATTCTATTTACAGGAATTTCAAATTTGGTAAGTAAATTGGAAAATAAAATAAAGTAAAAAGGAGTCAGAGGGTACAACCACAAAACAAGAGGTAGCAACAGAGCGTAGCGACTATAGCCAGAGATTCGATGATCGAGACCAAACTCCACAACAGATCATCAATTATTGAGAAATGACCCGACAACGATAACAATCTCATGTTCCAACCGGAGCTCAGGTACGATAGATTTATCTCTGGCCACTGGAATATCCATGATGACGACAGGTACGACGGTAGATCCATCAACGTCCATCGGGAAGATGACATCACCAAATTTTGTTTGCTCACTTCGTTTCTGGTTTTGGATTCTTTTGGTTTTATACAATCTATCCTTCTGCGTAAGAGGAAATAAAACGAAAGATAAAAAATAATGATTGAGTCACTGTTTTGACAAGTGGTTCTGATTTAAGAGGCCATTCCTTTAATAATTTTCTAACGAATATAGTCGACAAAATATCATAAGTTAGTAGGGCCAGATTATTAAAAAAACCACAAATTCTAATAATATACGATTATGCTGTGCTGTCCACTTTAATTCTTTCTGTAATTTAGATATCAGGTAATATTTTGAGTAAATAAAAGGGAAATTAGGTATACTGTTTAGTATAGAATAAATGAGGTATCTACTATATATATAAAACACTAATCCATAATATATTATTTAAAAAATATTTTAAAAAAATATTGATGTGTTATTAATATAAATGTTATGTTATCGTATCATCTCGTAAGTTTCAAATAAATATATAAATAAACATAAATTATTACAATAATTACAATATACGTCATTGTTATTAATTTGATTAAAAAATCAATATATTTTATTAAATTAATCAAAAATAATATTAAATACATAAAAAACAATTATTTTTCTTTTTTTAATTTACATATATAAAAAATAAATATTAAAAATAAATTTAAATAAAAGTAAAAATTATATAATATTTAATTTATATTTACTAATAATAATATTATATAATTTGCAAATATTTTTTCAAATCTAGTTTACTTTAAAAAGAAATAAAATAAATATTTACTGTTTTTTGTATTTTTACTTTGGTAACTTTATAAAAATGATTGTGCCATTAACATCATATGGATAATTCCCCAACATATATATATATATATATATATATATATATATATATATATACCATTTGGATAATTTTCTAAATTAGTAGTTCTTGTTTGTATATAATAATTAAGTTTTTGATAGTAAATTTAATATTAAAATAATTTAAAATATCTTTTTAATAAAAAAAACTAAAGGGTATCCTACATTTAAAAAAGATAAATTTAAACATAATATTTTAATTTTATTTAGAGTAAATAAATATTTTTAATATAATAATTCGTATTTTTAAAAATTTTAATTTTAATATATTAGATTAGATTTATAATAAAAAAACGTATAATTTTAAAATATTATTTAAAAATTAGTTCCATCTTTTTTTTTTTGGCACAAAAAGTAGGTCCATCTAAATTGTGCTAAATGGTTGTAGGCCGCTTAGTAAGATATCAAACGCATTTAGATCTTAGATATGACCGCACGTGTTTCATGCTTCCATTCGTTTCTCTTGTGTTTTCTCATTATTATTGCTTTCACTCTTTAACTTACCATTTTTTTCTTTGTTAATATTATTTATAGGATATATTTTAGGCATTTCATCGATTATGTTTTCTGGATATACACTGCTGAGATATTTTCTGTATAATTTATCTTTTAGGTTCCATAAACTTATTAATTATCAACACTTTGAAAATGGTGTTCAATCCAAGTTTCAACTGAGGACGAGAAATACTCTTTAAGTGTCACATACTCTTTATTTCTCCTTAGATCTCTCAGAATATTGACAAACATCCTCTTTTGCTTGATTGCGTGAAAGAAATTGAAAAACTAGAATATTTATGAACTTGAATCTGTTTAACCAAACGATATTTTATTCAAATAGGAATCGGTTAACATGCTTAACCACACAATACTTTATTCAAATATGTTAAACATGCAAACTTCTATAATTATATTTAATCAAAATAATTTAAGATCAACTTTCTTTTGTAACTGACCAATTTATAAATCTATCTAAAAACTTATTGGCATAGCAACAACTCTGTTATACTCGTCTTTCACTCCTCAAACTCTTTTTTCGTGGTTTTTCACTTTTAAAACCTTAGATGACAACATTTTCTCTCTACTCTCTTTATATACTCTCCGTCAAATGTCATAATATCAATTTTCTATTTTTGTAGATCTTTGCATCTTAAAAATTTTCCTTCTAATAATATTTTCCTTCTTTTTTTTTAACCTTCTATAATGTTTATAACCGAATTTACACTTTATTCACGTTTCACACAAAATTTCAAAAATATTCTCTCAAAAATTCTCTCAAAAATTCACATTTCTACAATGTCAAAAAATGTGTTCTTATTGACCATATATTTAGTGGAACACATGCATGACAAAAATGGTTAATATTGTACTGTACATTGAATGTTGCAATATCAGAAAATATAGTATGATTGAGTACATGTCACTGATTGAATCATTCAGAAATAAAGAGAATTATTCAGAGAATATTTTAGCTAATTTGTGTGAGAGATGAATAAAATGTAAATTCCGTCGTAATACATAAATTCCACTTTCTTTTTTCCTTTTTTTCTTTTTTGTGTTAGTTTCAATTTCCATATTTCTACAAAAATAATCAAATCGAAGGATTCTTTATTGTTCATGCTCATCTTATTTTTCTTAAATTTTTTATGACTTGTAACAACTCTAAACGAGAAATGAAACAGAAAAAAAATGATGATCAAGGTTTTGATTTTCTTAAAACCTTTTCTACGTTTGCATTCACATTTACAAACAATCTCAAATTGCCACGTAGCTTTCTTTTTGACTATGTTAGTTTTGAACTTATGAGTCTTTAAAACCTTTGATTTGAGATTTGACCAATAGATTCATCATTCATGTGTGAATTTGCCTTAAACGAGTGAGTCACGTTGAGTCTCTCCTTTTTACTTATGAGTCTTACTCGATAAAGTGATTCAACAACTATTCAGCTCATATAAAGTAAAGATAATGTGAGGTGTTATTGAGGTTTATGTCATTTCAAATCAAGACTAATTGAACAATAAATAAATGGATCCATCTCTTTCATATATTAGAAAATGTTATATTTTAGAATTTCAATTCAAAATTATTTGATAATAAGTGAACAGTTCATATCACTTAAATATTATTTAATGTTTCATTATATTTTATGTAAGATATTTTCATACTTTCTTCCTAGATCTAGATAATCTAATAATATTATATTATAAGATTTATTAGATTTATATTGAATCGGATCGGCCACACTAATTCGAATTGTGCCAGTTTCAAGTTGGGCTAATTTCATGTTAAATCAATCAAAAAATTTTTATGGATTGGATTGATTTTGGTTCTATTTGGATGTATGTGAATGGGTTGTGATATCATAATTTTCAATTTAAAACAAACTAGATTTATACTCATGTTCTACATGAGAAAAATATTCGTAAATTATATAATATTGTTAATAAATATAAATTACATATTTATATAATTTTAATTCTTATTTAAAATTATTTTTAATATTGATTTATTTATATGTAAATAAAAATTTAATAATATTTTTTTGTTAGTTTAATAAAATATATTGATTCTCTAACCAAGTTAATAACAATGACATATATTATAATTATTCTAGTAATTTAAGACCATTTATATATTTATTTGAAATTCATTTTTGTAATAACATGTTAGTAAATATCTCTGTTAATAACACGTTATGATAAATTATTTTTTTAAAATATTCCTCAATTAATATATTAGAGATAAGTAATAATTGGACGGTCTAATATGACTTGTATATGACTAAAACTTTCATTATTTTTTCGATATGAGATACTTTTTAGAGAATGTTGTTTTATAATTTTGACAAGAAAATGTTTAAAATTGAAATAAGATATAACTTAAACTATTTTAATCCAAAGATTTAAAATTCAATTAAATTAACTCAAAAAGTTTCTATAAAATAAATTGATGAGAAGAAACCTAAATTAACATTAAAATTTTAAAACTTTTTAACATCCCTAATCATAGCTAGTTGTCTTCTCTCTCTTCTTCAACCCCATATCTCAAATAGGTTTTAATATTAGATGGAGTTTGGGTGAGATTGGCTAAGATGATACATGTGTAAATTTGGTCTCAGCTTTCTTAACGTATTGTGATTTAAATCATTCTTCTATGTAATTTGCTTTTCGTGAGAACACTCAAATGTTAGCATTGTGTGCAAAAAAAAAGGTCAATGCTACATTTAACTATGTTGTAGTTGGAGAGTGATTCTCCCTTGAGAACGAATCCGTAAGTTCATCGTGGAGTGTCGGCTGAGAAACATCTTCTCTACAATACACTTAAGAGCTCCTTTCACGTTGTTTATGTAGGAACGTGGTATTGCTTTGGCCACGTGCCACATAACGATTGGAAACTACAAAATCACCCTCGATAAATGATGCTGAATTTGTTTTTTTTTAATAAATTAACTAATGAATCAAAAATCAATAACAAAAACAAAAACATTACAAGTTACAACATTGGAAAACATATATTTTCTTACGTAATTATATGCCAAAAATTATCATATCCCAATCCTCGATATAATCAACGATTGAACATGACTTGGTGGATAGAAAAGAAAAGAAAAATGGAGAAACGTAAATTTTAGTTAGATACGATAATTTTTTATTACTCCATTATTCAACGATCTCTCCGCACTATATTTATTGATTTCACCAAACCACCACTATGTTTTTTTTGTCACTTTATCACAACGTATCGAACCAATAACTTAATATGATACAAAAATTTAATATTCTCCTGTGAGAGGCGGTAGAGTCGAACTCCACACCTGTGAAAAGGATGGACGTAAAAGTGGTACAATCACTAGACCAGTTGTTTCTCCCACCACCACTATATTATATATCTAAGAAATTTGATTAATCAAAATTTCAATTCATTAATATCATTACATGAACCATGTACTCTCAAATTTTAATTAACCCACATATATATATATATATATATATATATATATATATATATATATATATATATATATTTGATTGGCTTGGAGAGATGGTTATAATTAAGCTATATAAATCAAAATTTTGGTTGAAATTATAGTAACATTATCAATCCTATCATGAGTAGATCTTTAACAATTAGGATGTGATGAGTAAGTAACTGTTGACAACAAAATAATTGTAGCCAACCCTTTTACGTAGACGTATTTGCATACACATAGTATACACACGTATTTACAGCTCAAACGTGTTGTTTTTCAGTATATATGCATACACAAATCAGTCTAATTAAGAGTTTGATTTTTTTCATTTTTCAGTATATATGCATAAACGTGTTGTTTTCCATCAATTTTTTATATAGAAAACACTGTTTTGAAATGATGGTTTTTATGTCTCTTCTCTAACTAAATTTCATTCTAAAATCGTTAATAAATTGTATATAAACCATTCGTGATTAAAGTCGAGTTTTGATATCAGATTTCTAACAAAAAACTTGACTAACTAAAATCAGTTTTATTTATATTTCCTACATATTGTGCTTTTGTTTTCTGGATATATATTCCTAATATATTATTTAAGAAACATTTAAAAAAAATAATCTCACCTTAACGTGTTATTAAAAGAAATATCATGATAACTTATCATCATTGTGGACACCAGATTTAACTCTAAAATCCGAATCCGATAATCGGACCAAGGTGGAGTAAAAAGAAGTTAAACCGGTTAAGTTAAACTGGTTATTTTAATTATGTAATAGTTAAGAGAATTAATTATTTTGTAATAGACAATAATCAATACTATAACGGTTAAGAATTAATTATGTTGTAACCGCTAAATCCACAATTAATTCTATATCTGAAATTAATTGTGGATTATATAATATAAAAGGGGCACAGTCCTTATAGATTCAAAAACCTTCGGAGATAATACAAAGAAATATTCAGAGAATTTATGTGAGAGTTGAATAAACTACAAATTCGGTTCTAACAATCACCCTAGTAAATTCAGATAAATATATAAATGAGTTTAAGTTATTATTATAATTACAATATATGTCATTGTTATTAATTTGGTTAGAGAATCAATATATTTTATTAAACTAACAAAAATACTATTAAATTCGTAAAAAACCAATTATTTTTATTTCCGTATTTTATATATACAAAAATTAATATTAAAAATAATTTTAAATAATATTTAAAATTATATTAATATCGAATTTATATTTACTAATAAATAACTATATAATTTGCGAATATTTTTTTCCACTCATGGCGTACATATAAATCTATTTTATTTATATTTTGAAAAAGTCTTATCAATCACTTGAAGTGTTTGAATATTTTGTAGATGAACTTTGATAGTTATTATTATACCAAATTAAATCGTAATTAAGTCACCATGCATTCAACTTATGTCAATATTTGTTGTCACCAATCCAAACATAATGGGTGGCAATATATAAGAAAAGGGCTAATGTATACGTATCCATATGTTTGTAACTTTAAGGGAATGGTGGGATTAAATAAACACATTAAATAGTAATAAATCTCCATAATATAGAAAACATGCATGATTTGTTTTGATACTTAGTTGGTGATGAAATAGGGTTGATGAGTAGGCTGTTAGAAGTCCTTGTGTTTCTATGTTTTGAGTGATTAAACGACAATCCATTATGGACATTACTAACTCTATGGCTTTTGCATTTACTTTTATATTTAATATCAGCCATACATCACTTGTGTAGCTATCGGGTTCCTGAAAAAGACCTAAACCACATATACACACATATGTAGCTCCATGCATCAACTTTATCATATTTTATTTATATGTATGCATATGTTTGTATGTATTCTTAGCAATAATATACATACTACACATTGCATCTGATTATAGGGAAAAGGAAAATAGATCATTAATCTCTTTAAATATCTATATCTAAAGTTGAATATGGATTTATATTTACCATAAAGTTAATATTTACCACTTATAAGTAATTAGATGTGACATATATAATTTAGTCTTTTGTTATCATTTTTTAAATTATATGTACATGTTCATTGTAATATATGTATATACTAAATTTATACCCACGTAGAAAAATATTCGTAAGTTATATAATATTGTTTATTAATACATGTAAATTAGATACTTATATAATTTTAAATTTTATTTAAAATTATTTTTAATATTAATTTTTGTAGATATAAATTAAAAAAATAAAATAATTTTTTTATGAATTTAATAATATTTTTTATTAGTTTAATACAATATATTGATTTTCTAACCAAATTAATAACAATGACATATATTGTAATTATTCTAATAACTTAAACTTATTTTTATATTTATTTAAAATTTATTATGGTGATGATATATCAGTATGATATTTTTGTTAATAACACGTTAGGTAATGTTATTTTGTTAATAATATACTATAATAGTTATAGAAACTGAATATTAATGTATGAACATTCAATAAAGAATTTAATTCGTTTCATATGATCTAGCTAAGAATAGCATCATCATACAAAAATTCGTATGTTCTGTATTCTTTGATCTTTTTCCAATGTGAATAAATATTTTTTTGATCTATTCTATTAAATATGTAACTACAAGAATGCGTATTATAAACTAATTTCGTATGGTATTTAATTAGCCTTTTAGGCATATAGATGATCGATACACATATATAATTCAGCAAAACCAAAATACTTTGTCTTGTATATATGTGATATGTTAAATTTACATCAAACGAGAAAGTCAAAAATCTAAAAGTAAGATTTTAAAATGATAGCATGTTTGCAAATAAAATTATCTAAAAATAATATTGGTGCGTGACTGATGTTGAATAAGGAAAAAAATCAAGAAAAAAACACATACTACATAGATTCAAAGTCTTAAAAAGTAAACAATACATAATTCTTAGTAAAAACAAAAAATGAAGTTATATCTATATAACATATTCTACAAATCTCTCTGTTCATAGTTAGCATCTTTTGTTTGTTTCGTGGTTATTCGAAAAAACCGATGCAAAATGTAATGAAGGCAAAACATTACAAAGCCAGCAATAATCGGTTCACCTAAACCGGCCAAGAACTCCACATAATTCCGACCTAAATAAAAACCTATCAACCAGATCCGGCAAAAATTTAAGAAGAAGACAAATTAAATGCCCCGTTGAAGAAAAACTTTGTTTCATTTCGTATCCTCTTCATTGGTTTGGGAGTTAATAGTATCCGATCTGATCTGCGAAGGGAGAATATCTTGAAGCAATCCATGATCTCTAATGGAAGAAGACATTGAAGTAGAAGCTTGTGACATATCATAACCAAATCCAGGGAATGATGGTGATGGTGATGGCATTGGATTTACGAAATTTCCATCGGACGAGCTTCTATTGATCATGCTTAGAGAGTTGTTGTATATGTTGAATGATGATTGATGATTATGCTGAGACAGCAAGTAGCGTGGCTGTGGGATAGTGAATGATGATGATGACGTGGTGGCTACACCATGGTCGAGGATTGGTGATGTAAGCACTCCGATGTGTCCACGTGGCGTCATGGGAAAAGGGTGTGAGTGTTGACCTTCGTAGGTTGTCATAACGATAGAAGGATCATCGGAGGATCTCTCCACTCTCTTCTTCACTCCGCAACCCACTGTGGTGCAACGGTAATAGCTTCTGCACATTAAAAGTTTGAGTTTATATTAAATATTAATACAATATTTACATAACGTATTTTATATTTTGTTTTCGTAATCCTCTAGTCTATTTAATTACTTTGAAATTTAATGAAAGATATTAGAAACAGAAGATCTCGAGATCTGAGATGAAGTTTGGAACAGGTTGAGATAGAAATCTTCCGACACAAGCAACATAAATCAAGGGACGAAATAAAAACACAGAAATTTCATGGAATGGAACAAAAGAAAAAATATTCTTGGAAACGAAAATTCAAACATTTTGGACCCTACAGACACGCGTATTAGGTATATATATAGAAACGACTATATATGAATTGATAATTATCATAGTGAACATTTGTATAATATGAATAGAGTCATTTTATATGCATATAGATTCGGCATGTATATAGAGCACACTGAATCTAGGGCTACTCTACACGTAAACACACATCTTAGACAATACATATATGGTGTGTTATTTAATTACATTAGGCATAGACACACAACAACATGTAGAAAATGTATATAATCGTTATGAATTTGAAAAAAAAACGGATCTGTTGAAGTATAGTTACAAATGCATATAAAATATATGCACAAACAGATGCATATAAACTGAAGATGGATCTAGATAGGTCTACAATAAATATATATGCAAATAATTATATAGAGAGTAATACATATATAATACCTGGGATAAGGACTGTTTTTGACAGCTTTCTGGCCGTACTTTCTCCACCTATAGCCGTCGTCAAGATTATCAATATCGCTTTTGGTTAGAAACGCAAACCTAGCCTCTCTTGCTTTCTTCTGATTCTTCTTCTTTGCCTTCAATCTTCATAACAAAATATCCACAAAATGATTAAAAATAAAATAAGTGTATCAATATTAAAATGGAGGGTTTATTTACTTACTGTGGCTTAGTACTCTTTTGCTCCTGTTGATCTTCTTGATCTTTAACAGTAACCTCCTTAATATCATTTGCAGCTTCGTTGGAGGAAGACGAGACGGAGGTTGAGTTTGGAGATGTCGGTGTTGTGTTCACAACTTCTGATGACTCAGCTTTTGTTGTTGCTAGTTGAGACAAGGGCAAATCCGTAAAAAAGAGGTTGTTGTTGTTGTTGGGGAGAGGAAAGGCGTCGAATGAACCAGAAGAAGAAGCAAACTGATGATGATCTTGTGAGAGCAAGTCGAGGAAAGAATTAGGATTATTAGAAGAGTGATCTTCGAAATACGAATAAGAAAAAGGCAAAGACTGAGTATCAAAGATGCTTGAGAGATTCATGTTGTTGTTCCCAGCTAGCTCTAGCTGATGATGATGATGATCTGATGACGTAACCAGATTCGCCATGTGTAATGATGATGATGAGATTTGTTGTTGATGCTGTTCTATCTTCTTTTCCGTGTTCTTGCTATTATTGAACTCCTTTTGTTGTTGTTGTTGTTGATGTTGTTGTTGATGAGGATGATCCTCTTCTTTCTTCTTCTCCATGTAATAGAAAAGATCTCGAGTCTTTAAAAGAATCGATGCTTTATAGATATATCATCTTCGGAGGAGATTTAGTGAGAGAGAGGAGAAGAAAAAAGAGAGCTTTTCTTAAGCTTTCTGGGTGATTATATGTTTTTTCTTTAGTCTGTAATGGTTTGTGTGAATTTGAGATAAGAAGAAGATAGAGAGAGGTGTGAATATAAAACTTTGTGGATTTTTTGGGTTCTTCTGGAAAACAGCTTGGATTTAGGAGGTTTCCCATTTGTTTTATTTTTTAATAATTATTATTTATTTCCTCTCATTTACGCGGGCAAGGAATATTAAAAGATATAATAAAAAGTAGTCACCGGTAAACGCCAGTCATGGGAAGCGTACGGTTTATGAATGGGTATCGAGACGGTGCCGTCCTCCGCCGGTTATTTAATTTTTGTCCCTTCATATCTTTTTTCCCCCTTTATTCCCACACTATGTCTTGTCACCCAACAGAAATGGTAACAATTTAAAAGATAACAAGTATGAATAATTTAAGAAGAGTTATAAAGTGATAATATAAATCTCTTGTTTTTACGCGTAGTTGTAGAAGCAATAACCGGTTAAAACGGTAAACGAAAGGGATTCGAGAAATGGCGCGTAGATGAAGACACGTAGGAAACGAAAAGGTGTGGGTCTGCCGCATGTGATTACTGCTCTACTAAGCACATCGCGGCTTTCCTTCATTTTAACCTTTTTTAACTTTTAACAAACATTTGTCTTTTTTTTTTACAGTTTTTTTTTACAGTTTTTTTTTACGGGAAAAGGAGAATCGGTGATTCTGACAGAAAATTTTACATTTAGACTAATTCTAATTTGACTTGAACGTCTTGTCGCCGATTCTTTTCATATTACAGGTTGCATTAGTTAATTCATTTTTTCTTCTTTCATGTCAATTAACTTTTGGTAAGATATTAAAGATTAGTTTAAAGATCAACTTTAACTAAATTAAGCACTACTAAACTCATCACTAGTAATAAACACACAATTTATAAAAAAAATTATTTGAGCGCATTTACCATTGTCAGAGAACGTATTCAATAATCTTAAACTTTAACCAGAGTAATTATTTTTCAAAATGAATGTTTTTATGATAATTAGCTAACGGCAATTTTGATATAATAAAAAAAACTTCAAATAATGACACTGTTCCATTATATATTTTTTTTAAGTTAAAAATACGCCGTTAAATTACAGAAATATAGTATTTTATTTTTTCCTTCACACGCATCATTATATCTAACTAAATCTAAATAATTTAAAATATACTAATTCTCTAAAATATAATATTTTCAAAATTTTGTTTCAAAAATAGTATTAATTTAATTTTTAATAATAATATAAATTATGATTAAAACACACTGAAACTTCTTTTTCATATAAAAAATTAAATCTTAAATTAGAAAAATAAATACAAATATAATATTTTAAATTTATGTGTAATTTTTTTAAGTAAATATTATTAGTTTTAAAATTTTAATTTTATAGTGTTAAATTTATAACAAAAATAGTATTACTTTTTAAAATATAGTATAGAAATTAGATAGACATATAAAGTTAAAATAAACTAAATTTTGCAAAAGTTAAAAAAAAAGTTATCTAACATATTCCACAATATATAATATAATGGAATTAAAAAATTCAAAAAGCGTGAGCAATGAGCACACACTTTCACGTAGATAGATTAATATAATATTATGAGTAAAAAAATCTCCGAGGCAAAGATAAAACCAACACAAAGAGACAAACTTAATGAAAACTCAGAGCTAATAAAATTGAATAAATTGAAAATTAAAAGAAGGGAAAGTAACTTTTAAAACTAATTAACGTAAGGGTTAAAACGCGTAAAAGAGAAGCTTCGAAAAGAAGCTGACATATAGCATACGTCAGCATAGAGTTTGCTTCTTCTCCGACAAGTCATCGGTCATAAAATCCTCTTAGCTATTTACTGCTTCACCGTCATTGTTTTTTATTATTTCCGTTATTAAAAATACATTGATATTTCACTATTTCATTATTTTGCCTGTTTTCTTTTATAAAATCACTAGATTTATACATATGCTCTTTTAAAAAAAAAAATATAAAATTATATAATATTATTTATTAGTAAATATAAATTACATATTCATATAATTTTAATTTTTATTTACGTAAATTTAAGAAATAAAAATAATTATCTTTTACGAATTTAATAATATTTTTGATTAGTTTAATAAAATATATTGTTTTTCTAATCAAATTAATGATAATGACATATATTTTAATTATTTTAATAAATTAAACTAATTTATATAGTTATTTAAAATTTATTGTTGTGATGACAAATCGTATTTTTATTAATAATACGTTAGAATAAATTTATTTTTTAAAAATATTTTTTAAATAATATATTAAGGATGTTTTAAGAAATGGAATAATTTTTTTTACACTGAAAAAGTTGGAATGGTATGTTATATTAATGGGCAATTGACTAATTTAGCACTAAATAATGTTTTAGTGACTAAAGTAGCATCCCAAATCTAAACTTCCACAAATAGCATTTTTTTAAGTGAAAAAGACTAAAATAACCTTTAACCTAATATTCTGCAAAATTATAAACTGAGCTGGAGGGGGGGGGGATCGAACTCTGGTTCCTTTGAAAGAAAAGGAGTCTGTAACCACTACACTACTGTAACTAATCAACATATAACCATTTTGTGTATTATATATATCTGTCTTTAGTTTAAATAACAAAATCTTAATATGAGCTCGAGGAGGGGGGGATCGAACCTTGGACCACTTTTAAAAAGATAGAATGTGTAACCAATACACTACTGTAACTATTTTGTTTAATATATATATCTGTGTTTAGTTTAAATAGCAAAATTTAGGAACTAAACGCTATTGCATAAAAAACCTCAAAACTCAATATTACATCTAATTGTGTTGAATTCAAGTTTCATAATAAATCTGATATCTAATTGTGCTCGACATTTTTATGTTTTCGTTTATAACTTGTATTTATGATTGTTGAAGGTTGATAAACACTCTTGCTCATGTTTTTTAGATAAACATTTCTTGCTGTTGTTAATTAATCATATGCAATTTCACGTTTTAGGAAGAAATTCCTAAAACATAAGATATTATTCCTAAATTTGCATAAAGTATTCCTAAATTATGCATAAAATGTGACTACTAACCTAAATTTAGTAAAGAGTTCTTAATTTTAAGGAAATCTTATCTAAATAAAATAATTAAATTAAAGAAAAAAATTAAAAAATGTAATATGGGAGATCGAACCATGTACCATGAATTCTAACAAGAAGATGTATAACCAATACGCTATAGTACTCAATCAACATAAATTATCTTGTTTAATATATATGCTTCTGTTTAATTAAAATATAAAAAAATTAAATCAGTTCAATGGAATCGAACCTTGGACATATGAGTGAAACAAGAAGTGTGTTACCAATGTGCTGTGGTAGCTAATTGACATATGAACATTTTATTTTAACTAAATTAGGTTTTCTGCTCTTTGTTTTAATTGGAGGATAGTAAAGTCTTTTTTGATTGGTCAAAATGCTATATTAGTGAATTTTTATATTGAGTGCTATATTTGTCATTAAAACATAATTTAGTGCTAATATAGGGTATTTCTCTATATTAATTACTATTTTTAAATGTTATGTTAATTACTATTTTTAAGTTACTTTTTTAAGATTTTGGTTGATCTAATTTAAATGAAGATGATAATTAAAAAAATCAAAACGATGCGAGTAAATGACAAAAGATTTATTTAAATGTAAGAACTTGTTAAATTGATATTAAAATTTATATATATGGGGGCACTAGTATTTGGTGAAATACTAATTTGTTACTTTTAAATGAATCATTTAAAAAGTAATAATATACTATATTATTTTCTCGTGCATAAATATATGACACATTATTCAATTATAAAATTCTAAATGAAATAGTTATATATAAAAATATAGTATGGTATTGGAAAAATATTTATGCGTTTTCCAACATTTTATATTATATTAGATATCTACGTAAAAATAATATTATATAAAAAAATCATTTATCTTCTAAGACGAAAATGACAAAAGTAAATTTGTTAGTTAAAATTTACTCGCTGGACAACTCAAAATGTTATTCTTTCTGTTTTTAAATAATTAATTTTATTAAATTACTATTGGTTTAAAATTATTCAATAACAGAGAGGGTATATCGTTATTAAATACAGTTATAAAGTATAAATATTTTTAAACACTATTTTGTTATTCCACAGACTTTAATTTAGTGAACATAAAGGAAATTGTTTTCACCTCTGATAAAATTTAATCTTCATTTCTCTATCTCAAATCGATATGTTTAGAAACAAAATTCGTAGATACTTTTGTTGGGAGGTGGGGGTTACACGTTTTTCATTACAGAACCGTTTGTGTATGAGAGAATAAAGTGTCATGGTCGGGGACCCACCCGATCCGATCCGATCCGACACGACCCGACCCGTCCTTTGTGACCCCAAAGCAGCAACACTGTAAAAACCTTATATCAAGACAACTGTATATATGACATGTGGCTGATCGAACGGTCAGTGATAGGCACGTGTGATTTTAACGCGGTATTAGCTGTTTTCTTTTCCCTAAGCCTCATGTCGGTTGCTTCCTACTCAAGCCATTCTCCTTTTCATTTTATTTCCCATTACTTGTTTTCACTTCCTAGGTTAATGGTATTTACTGGACCATCAATATGAAATTTACTAAAAAATCAATCATATTTCCACAGAAAAATTAGAAACAAAATTAGTAAAAAAAACGTAATTTTTTATTGATAAAATCATCGGCTATTTTCAACCGAATGCATCGTAAAAAGGGTCAAAAATTGTAGGAAAATGGTGGGAAATAATCTTCACTGAATTTCCATTGTTATATTTTTTCAGGAAATATTTTTCACTTTCCTACAAAACTATATTAAAATATATGTTATTTTAAATATATTAATTATATATAAGACATTACAGTAACAAAATTATTGTTTCTGATCACAAAAATACGGCAAACAAGCAGCTGCACACAAAGAACGAGAGGCAGAGATGTTTTGTTCATGTTTACCATCGATAGTGGAGAACCAAAACCTCGAATGTGCCTTATTTTCTTAGGCAGAATGCAACAGTAAATATTCACATTTAGTGATATTCGTTTATTAGTCGTAATTTTATATATATAATTCCAATAAATTATTATTCGTTTATTTGTCAATTTACGATCAATCGTAATGGTAAAAAATTACATTTTGCGTTATAATTTTTTTATCAATGATTAAAACAATAATACGATTAAACATATGTCATAATCCACAACTACAATCATCAAACGACATACAAACAAATAACATATAACACATATACAATTACAATATTCATATATTATTACCATAGTCATAATTACCGTGACAACTAAACAAACAAAACTATTTCTTTTCCAAAACAATCATATAATCTCATTTTGTACCAAATAAATTGGACTAATCCTAAGGTACCAAATTAATCGTGGACCTAACTCCAAACTCGTCGACCAAAACTGCAATGAAATTTCTTTTTAATGGAATATATTCATTTTTTAAACTATTTCATCTTATAACTATTCGCCATTAAATTACAATTTCAAAATGTACATTCCATGCATACGTACCAAACACGTGTAACCTTTTGTGTGTGTATACGTGAGCACTGTTTTTCTCCGTACGAAAAATATGTTTTGTAATGCATCATTCATAAACAATTGAATTAATGAAGAAATAATGGAAAACAATTTTCATTATTACATCAAGAGCAAAGAAAGAAAGTTGGCTAATTTTGGGTTTATTCATTTTCTTTTCATATCAGATTAGGGTTCAATTTCCTGATTATATAAATCTATGCATATTATTAAGACTTTCTCTGTTCCATAATATGTTGTGTTTTGCTTAAAAACAAATTATCTTTAAAAACTCATTTAATATATGAATTAAAAAAATTCCAACCAATTACAAAGAGCTATATTATACTACAATTGGTCACATATTATGTAATAAAATTTTAAGTTGTATAGAAATATGTAAACATCTTATATTTTGAAACAAAAAATAATATCTAAACATCTTATATTTTGAAATAGAGGAAGTAGATTATAGAGTTTTTTAAGCATAGTGTTGATGCTTTTTATTATCGTTTGTTGCGATCTTATAACTAATGATATATTTGTGTATCGTAAATATAATACAGATAAAACTTATTCAATACAATACTTGCTACCACTATAACTACGCAGTCTTTATATTTATACACACATCAACATCTGTGTATAATTCAGATTAATAATTACTTTATTGATTATTCTTTCCTGGAAAGAAATATATTTAAAACAAAATTAGAGAGGAAGTATATTGATTACTAACTTTCGCACATACAAATGTAGTGCGATTAGTTAGACTAAAAGGTCTAATACTGACTTTAATCTCAGTTTTCGAAACTACATTTGTATATTTTGTATGCTAGATATGTAGCATGTATGTCGTATACATGTGTGTGCACATGGGACATGGATTAGATCGGCCTTTATATATTAAATTTGAATGTAGACTAGTGTTATCATATATTATGCTGCGAATAAATTAAATTGATGCTTTTAAAACTCAAAACAAATTAAAAAAAATGGATATGATTGACCACATTTATCATAGCTAACTGCTAAAGTTCACGAGAAGAGATCTAAGAAATTATATAAATATTAATATGGGCTAGACGAAGTGGTCAAAGTCAAAAGTGTTGACCATTAATTGTTCAACTAAGCTTTGCACTTACTTGAGTCGAGTTATCTTGTTCAGTCAATTTCGTGTTTCTATCGAAAGTGTTTGAAAGTATTTTTCTAGGAAATTATAATAATAAACGTGTATTCTACCACTATTTGCTAAAATAATAGTTTTTATTTTAAACTATAATGTAAAAAACTAAGTAAAAAACTAGTATAATGTTAAATTATAGAAGAATGTGAAACGATAATTATCAAAGTGGTAAACTTGTTATCATTGTGATAAATGATGGCCAAATAAACTTTTATAACGTTACATGAAATAAACTTGTAGATGAGGAAATAGTAAACTCTAAAAATATAATTTCCCAAATGCTGAAAGATTAATATTGTTGGAAAGTTATAAAGGTAGTATATGTATTGTAATGTCAATTGTCAATTAGGAAGAGAATAAAGGTCAAAAGAGTTAGCTATCGTCGGTCGAAGCCAAGTGAGCCATGTGTGCTTTTAATTTGTATAGATTTCAACTTCCTTAATTATGTAAAATGGACTCATTGACTTCTTATGTATTTACTAAAATATGTTGTTTTATAAATTTCACAAAAATAATGGGACAAATATATTAATCATGTTCGTTTGTCAGTCGTATGAATTATAGTTGTGCCTGCAACAAATTATTGTTCATTTGTTTATTGCAGATACATAAAGTCAATCGGAACGGTTAAACGTTATGTTTTACGTTACAATTTTTTTAACTGTTGATTAAAATAACGTTACGATTAAAAATATACAATCAATCACAACCGTAATTACGGCGATAAATAAACGAATAACATATACAATAATCACAATCGTAGTGTTGACCGCAATCATAACCGCCGTTTGCAAACAAAAAAACAATGTTATTATATAAAAAGAGACTCATGGATTTGTAAATGGTATCAATTTAGATATTGGATTGGTATGAATATTGGCTGAAAGAACTAAATACCAATAGATACAACTAATTAAACTACAATAAACATAAAAGGTTTAACCTACCGAGCCGATTTACCTTTAAGTAAACAAATGTGTGATGTTTGTATACGATTTTGATAGTGTAAAATGTATCTTAGTATAGATTTTTTATAGTTATGTAAGGATAAATATTGTAAGTTAAAGGATATATACATAAAGGGTAAAGATTCATTGGTTGTGTGTAAAAATGAAGGAGGGGAAGAAAACAACCTGTTGACTTTAGAAATGGAGTTTTGTTATATGTCGAGTGAGAACATGTACCGATGATTACGGCTTTGGTGATTTTAAATTTCATATACAAAATCAGAATTTATTAATATAAGTATATAAATTGTGAGAGGGTCCCAAATTACAAGAAAAGAAAAAGTCAAAGTCAAGAAGATGAATTGATGAAAATGGGATAATATTGTAACGATAAACCCTAAAACGCGTTATTTGACACTAAAAGACAAACTAACTTTAATAACTCAGAGGAGACAGACAGCTTCTCAAAACCAAAAAAGAAAATAAATAAAAGAGAAAATCCACCTCGTTTTACGTGTACGTTTCTCTTCTCTTCTCTTTTCTGATAACGAAATATATCTACAATTTTTTTTCTTTTAACATATATTCATACAAATTATGCCAAACAAAAATTTGAACTATATTTTATTTTAGACAAAATAACTACCAAGTATTAACTAAGGCAAATATATAAAATAACATATTTTCAAAAATAATATTATTAATTTAATTTTTTAATAATAACATACTTTTATAACTAAAATATATTATACTTTTATAACTAAAATATATTATACTTTTATAACTAAAATATATTAAAATGTTTTAATAAAAAATAAATTTTAAACAAAAAAATGAATTAAAATATAATGTATTGAATATATTTATAATTTATTTAGAGTAAATAAAATTTTTAATATAATTATTTTTGTTATTTTTAAAATTTTAATTTTAAAATGCAGAATAAAAATTTTAAAATATACTATTTGATGGTATTAATTTATTAAAATTATGGTAATCTCTTTATTAGTCCTAGACATATTTTGTTTGAGTATATGAAGAATTCAAATGGACTAAATTTTTAGAAAAAAATAACATATAACCCTAATTTAAATTAAGTAATTACATTAATACTTATTTGATTTATTTTTAATAACATATAAAACATAAAAATA
Organism: Pugionium dolabratum; assembly: GCA_018901945.1. NCBI lineage: Eukaryota > Viridiplantae > Streptophyta > Magnoliopsida > Brassicales > Brassicaceae > Pugionium > Pugionium dolabratum. Next base: position 578,618 of record JAEVFF010000396.1, on the reverse strand, counting down.
AAACAATCATCAAAGATTAAAGAGGATGGTAGATGTAAAAATTTAGGTTAAAAACCAAATAATCTTGCATAAAAATGTTATTATAGTAATTATAGCACATTAAAAATAAATCTGTTTTTATAGGAACCATGTATTAAATCTACATTATTATAAAATATAAATCTGCATGTAATTAGAAAGCCTACAACATTGGATACAATAAATCTGCAATTACAAAATAAACTGGTGGAATAGTGTTTTCCAAGAATAAATTTACAGTATTATTCTTACCTAACATACATCTAATTTTATACATTTCAATTTTTTCGAGATGTGTCTGCCTCAATTGCGTGCATGGAGTATGTTCATACAATTGAATCGAATTCAAATGTTTTTGAAGACAAATTTATGACAATGATCATATATTTAAACCTACATATTTACCCTTTTTGTTGTAATAGTTTATAAATATGTTTTTATGTAACAGATGATGTTCTGATTGAATCCAACAAAGATATCTATTTTTAGTTCGTTATTATCAAACAAACAAGTAAGACTGATTCAGTTTTTGTATTGAGAAACGACAAACCATCATATTATTAATCTTAAACAAAAATTAACCTGTAAACATCATTTATTATTCCAAATTCAATAACATATTTTTCATCACATGGATTTATAACTAGTTTTTTTTTGTTGGTCAAATCGGTTTGGTTTATTCGGATTAAACACTATTGATTTTAGTAGAATCAAGTAAGACATCGAATATATTAAAAATGATATTTATATTAACTCTAAACAATGAAGGGTGCACTCACTATCTTCTCGATTTATATATAAATTGAATTTGATAATAATCAAGTCTATAAGAAAGTCAAATTGAGTCAATTCAAATCCTAAATACGTCTAATGCATCCAACATTGAATAAAATAGTGAAAACACCCAAAAACTACAAATTGTTTGAAAATTCATGTCCTTTATGGAAGTTGTTAGACCAAAAAATGTCTTTTGTGGGATTGCATTTAATTTACATGTCATTATCTATATACATATAACATAATCTTCTTAACAAAAATAAGATACCATGTATTTCTTAACTATTCTATATGTAACCTAACCACCAATATACATCATTTTCTGAATCATCAAATCCTTGACCGAATCATCAAACAAGAATTTTAATTTATGATTGTTGGTTAAGATATAAACTAGAAAATGTCGTATCAGTGACAAGAAAATGAAACCTTATTCCTTCGAATGAAAAAGGATGATAAAATGGTTCCTATTTGATAACTTATTATTTCAAATTTCCATGTTTACTTCACTTATTAACAACATTTAGATGTTAGAATAGTTTCATATATCTCTCACATCCTTAAAACAAGTATTACTTTCTTCAATTGTGGACAACACAATCTGATCCCAAAACTCAACAAATATGTAGCTAAAAAAACAAAGACAAATTGTTCTATTCATAGGTCTCAAGCAGACAAACTTCACCAAGATAGCAAAATCAAAGAGATACAAACATTGTAATCATATTACCTCCATTAAGCCCACAAAGTTATAATTTGAATCTGTGATTCATTAGTCTGCAGCAGCAATAGCAGTAGGGGTGGTAACTTGTTTAACCCTCCTTTGTTGAACATCCCAGTTATAAATACGTGCAATTGTCACCTGTCCATCACCAAAAAAAAAATCCTAGTGAAGAAAGAAAGAAAAAAACTGCTATTTACTCAATCTCTGCACTGACCTGACTGAAATAAGATAAATTTACATGTATCTGTTTACCTGAGTAACAGTGACTTGATCCCTCAAGAACTGTAAATCAGCTACAAGAACCTCCAGGCTGGCTTTAGCATTTTCCAGATTGTTTTGCAGAAGAGCCGTAGCCTATTGGAACAACAAAGATTATAAGAATTTATTCTATGGTCCCCGGTGCAAGAAACTTGAACGTCTAAGAGAAGTATCCAGAGTATTGGACCTCTTCACAGGAATATTCCAGCATGACATTTGCTCCCAACCACAAACACACCGAGTCCATGTCTTTAATACAGGCCCGTGAATATATTCTTTCAGAAACTTCAAAATCAGCTAAAAGTGCCTGCATTGTAAGAAGAATTCCACGTTAAAAAGAAAGATGAACACAATCAGCAGTAAGTGTGTACGTTAGAGCCATTTTCATATTAAAAGATGAAACATTGTGCCCACTACATTCTATCTGACAGTTGATTCTTCCAGTGAAGCCAGAACTATGTTCCCAGACACAACATGTTCTGCTCTCACCATCAAACACGACTTACAGACACTGACTAAAGGGCCTGCGCATAGGCACAAGAAAGCTGATTGGTGATTCACCCTCATGAATGATTGCTTTTCAAACCAATCAACATTAATCTTTTAAAGAGACTTTCAAATACAAGAATGCTTGTCAGGTCCTAGGAAAAATGTTTTAAGAATGCCCTGAGTCACGCAATGGGAGAAAGAGCGTCCCATGGATAAAATATTGGGATAAAAAGAATAGTAAGAAATCAAAGCACAAACATATGAAATTGAAAATCAGGAATCTAGATTCAATGTCCAAAAATCATTTAAATTTGGTCACCAACCATCTTAAAAAAGTAACAGATTGATCACAACATCAAAACAAAATGTAAATAACAGAACAACATTAATGCAAAACCAGTGAAGAAAACTAGCTAATTGTAATCACTAAATATTTTACAGAAAAGTAGAGCAATTAAAATTAACAACGACGAACCTCACCAGTACCCTTCCTTGCTTGCAAAGTGGCAACAACCTCTAAGCATTTCTCAATATCTGGGATTTTAGCCTGATATCATAAAGTGATTGAAATTAAGAAGATAACTTGAACCATCACACATAAACATCCACCATAAGAGACCTCTCAACATGACATACTTATATAAAGCGTTAAGAAAGAAAAAAAGGGTTCCAATCTAAATATAAAAGGAGAAGTGAACCTGAAGATCCCTTTGCTGGGCAAGAAGCTTCATCTCAACAACTTTATATTGCTGCAGCCTACACCACGGAAAAGAAATCACTAACGAAAGAAATCCCAGAAAAGTGATCATAAATCCGCTCATAGTGTAGAACAGGGGATCTGGGATTTAGCAGAAGAGAAGAAGAAGCCCGAGAAAAATGCGTAGAGCTAGAAATGAGAGTGAGAGAAAGTAGAAACCTCTCTTGATGGAAGGCGAGAGCAGAGTTAGTATCGAGACCGGACTGAGAGAGATAACTCTCGACATCTTGAATGAATTTGGCAGCAGGAATCCCTCTTCTCTCAGTCAAATCGCCACCGCTGCTAGTCGGAGTAGAAGACGACATCTGCAATACCGGAATCGAATCGGATCGAAATCTCAAAATTCTTCTTTTAGTGATTTAGGGTTTAAAAGCTTCGACGTGGCTTCTCGAATCTCGATTGTTTTGACGCCTTTGGGACGAGCATGGACCAAGAGCCAAGGGATCGGCAACGCGACGTCGTCTCGAATCGAACCAAAAGCAGTCATACGGCGCTGTTTTGTTTAAAGTGGGTTTAAGGCCTAAGCAGGCCCACACTATGGCTCTCTTCTTTAATGATGAAAAGCCTTAACAGACTATTCCACAATAGGAATGTATCAAACATATTTACACTAATAATCTTTGCTCCTTTTATAGCTTGTGCGCGGCCCACATTTTGGCCCACATTTTGGCCCAATTTTGCTCGACAAAGGTATTAATCATTTTTGGTGTATATTTTCTCATACAATCCAATTAAAACTCCATCTAAATCGGCATGATTATACAGTAGTTCATTTCCAACAACTATACGAACTTATTCGATTAAATTTATTTTCATCTGTATTTTTTAGATTTTCTTTTATTTATATAAATCATGTTTTTTTTTGTAAACTATACAAATTCTATAAATTATTGTAATTACAAAAATTTTGTTAACGTTTACCTGATAAATCGCTATTAAACATAGTTTTTATTCGAAAATATAGTTTTAATTTGAGTTAATTTCGATGTTAAAATCAAATTTTCGAAATAAAAAAAAGTTTAATAGTAATTTAACGTATAAACGTTAACAAAATTTATATAATTATAATATTTTATAAAGTTTACGTAGTTTACAAAAAAATACAGTTTATTTATCTAAAAAAATCAATAAAATACAGATAAAAATATATTTAATCAGATCACTTTGTGTAGTTGATGTTGATGAAAGTGAAACTTTCTCCAACTTTTTGGTGCTAAATTATCATTTGAAGACCACTTCTACGCAATTACTAAGTATAAGTAAACTATAGTATTTTACAATGAAATAACTAGTAAAATTATAGTTTTGTTTTACAACTAAATAAAAAGCGTAGACTTTTGGTTCCAAATGATTATTTAAAGACCATATATAACTACACCAAGACCAAATGTAAGCCAACCATTGAGAGTTGGTCATTTCATTTCCTATTTCACATTTCAAATTTAAATCTGTTTTCTATCGAAAAGGTATATATATATATATATATATATATATATATATATATATATATATATATATAAACAAGCAGACAAATACATAAAAGTTGAATCATCTTAAAATAAAATTATTGAGCAAAAGAAAGAAGAAAACAACATCGTCGGCCATTACTTTATCTGTTAATGCAGGCAAGAAATCTACCAATAAGCGTGAGGATGACTTTCAAGACTTCTTCAACAGCCAAAACACATAAGATCCCAGGCAAAAAGTAACAGATTACTGCACATGTTAGATTTATAAGAACATATCTAATACAACAGAATGTAAGAAGAGCCGCACATAACCTGCAAAAAGCACAATGGAGAAATAGACATCAATATTACTTGTTTATGTAACATGATTGTAAACATTCTGTTTGAATACCCACCAGAAAAATTCACTAGTTGTATCATCTAAAGATGATGGGTTGGCCATAAAATTCCATAAATATACCATAAACCAACCCATGAAGAAACCTTCAAGCACCATCTTCAACATGTCCATAACATTGTTGATCCTAGGAAGCCAATATTAGATTATATTTTTTACAGTTTGAAAAAAAAAAGAATTTATTGTACCTTGTAGATTCGGAGCTAACACTTTGGTAATAAAACCAAAAACGCCAACATAGGATAGGGAGAGTGGCAATAGAACCACAAGTATAACCGATGATCCATATAGACAATGTTGTTTGTGGATGTTCTTTGTCTTTTGGCTGAATCAAAACAACTAATGCTACAGCAATCTGGACCAGATTTATTACAAATTCTATTCGATTCCAAAATCTTTCAATTTTATATCTATCACTTGATTCAACACCTGATGAAGAATTGCCATCGTTTGTAATGTTGACGATGTGCTCAGTCTTGCTCAACAAAGGGTCTTCCATTTGATTATCACTTTCGGTTTCTTCTTCTTGTTCTTCTCTTCCCAAACCAATTATATATAAATTCAAGCATTTATATAGACTCTATCCCAAGACGGCAGGACCAATTCTAACTGGTTTTTTTTCAGATGAATAATTCTAAATCGTATTTTACTAATAATAATTGTTAATTTAGTTTAGGATTGTCTATGATATTTGGAACCAAAAAATTTCCAAAGGATAAAATACTCAAACATATTATACATATTTTATATCCGAAGAATTCGAACATAATTGAAAATCGAATAAATATCCAAAATATTCAAAATATAGTTATATACTCGAAAATATTAATTATATTTATATTCATATAATCTAAATATTCGAAATTATAATTATAAATCTGCAAAATATTATTTATTTTTATAAATAACCAACATATCAAAAATTCAAAAATTTAGTTGCATTTATCAAAATTTAACTAAATTTTATTAAAAATTAATCAATTTTTTATAAAAATTAATATTTTAAATATTTCAAATATTTAGATTATTTCAGTTAGTTTGAATAATAAATAACATAACCGAACAAAATCTAATTTTTCTGGTTTTAGGCCGACTTTCCATTCAAATGAAGGCGATATCAAACCAAATCCTGTAAGAATATTGAGATTATAGAGGAGAAATGTGAAGAATTGAATCTGAAAACTCAAAGAGAAGTATGAGAAAATGAGAAATGACTTAGACTTATGGAGAAGAATCTCCTAAAAGTATATTATACATTGAGTCTTTACAGCCCTTTTATAGAGGATTTACAATGTGAACACAAAAGAAAACGAATTCAAACTTGTGGATGAGTTTGAATAGAGGAGGAGCCTGCCAACAACCAATGAGAAGAGAGGAGACAGCAGGCATGACTGTTTGGTGTGGTTACCAAGACTGTGTGCAGCAGGCATGACTGTTTGGTGTGGTTACCAAGGCTGTGTGCAGCAGGCATGACTGTTTGGTGTGGTTGCCAAGACTGTGTGCAGCATGGGCATGTCCTTTTCACCTTGATTCTTCTCCCTAGGTAGCTATTTAACCATTTCAACCATGTGGTTAATAATAACCCATCCTTTTTCATTTCCCTTGTTATTCAAACTGAATTTTCGTGCTCACACTTACCTTGTAGGTCAAGATAGGTCTTATTTGATTTTCCTATGTCAATACATTGTGCTTCATTTTAGCATCAATGATTAGTTTTGAATGATCATATTAACTGACCAATCAACTTGTTATATCTCCACTAAATCGTTCGTAACTTTTGATTTATAGCTCAAAATGACACGAATCCAATGCCCACTTTAAATTAGCTCAAATTTCTATATTGTGACATATTTTGAGACCGAAATAGATATGACAAAGTATCCAAATAATCCAATCTTACCCAAAATGTGTGATGCCATGCTTTATGTTTCATTGATAAGTCTTTACTCAATGAGCACCAATGATTAGGTTAGGATGATCATTTGAACTGGCGCATTAACTTGATATGTCTCCACTAAATCATCCGTAACTTTGGAGTTAGAGCTCAAAATGACACAAATCCAAAGTCCATGCTAAGCTAGCTCAATTTTCTATATAGTGAAAAATTTGAGAAAGAAATAGGTTCAGCAAAGCGTCCAAGTAATCCAATCAATCCAAAACTGCGTCATGCCATGCATGCATCATTTATAAGCCTTTACTCAATGGGCATCAATGATCTATTTAGAATGATCATTTTAAGTGGCCAATCAACTTGACATGTCTGCACTAAATAGTCTGTAGCTTTTGATTTATGGCTCAAAACAACACGAATACAATGCCCACGTTAACCTTGATCAATTTTCTATATTGTGAGACCGAAATAGAAACGACTAGTATCCAATTAATCCAATTATACCCAAAATGTGTGATGCAATGCATTATGTTTCATTTATAAATCTTTACTTAATGAGCACCAAGGATTAGTTTAGAATGATCATATTAACTGGCTGATCAACTTGACACTTATGCACTAAATCGTCTATAACTTTAAATTTAGAGCTCAGAACGACACTAATCCGATGCCCACATTTAGCTAGCTCAATATTCTATATTGTGCTAAATTTTGTGACCGAAATAGATACGGCAAAGTATCCAGGTAATCTAATCTTACCCAAAATGCGTGATGCTATACATTATGTTTCATTTATAAGACTTTACTCAATGAGCACCAATGATTAGTTTCGAATGATCATATTAATAGTCGATCAACTTGACATGTCTACACTAAATTGTCCGTAACTTTGGATTTAGAGCTCGGAATGACACGAATCCAATGCCCACGTTAACCTAGCTAAATTTTCTATATTGTGAAAAAATTGAGGCAGAAATATGTTCAAGAATGCGTCCAGGTAATCCAATCTTTCCAAAACTGCGTCATGCCATACATTGTGCTTCATTTTAGCATCAATGATCAGTTTAGAATGGTCATTTTAACTGACCAATCAACTTGATATATCTCCACAAAATCTTTCGTAACTTTTGATTTATAGCTCAAAATGACACAAATCCAATGCCCACGTTAAATTAGCTCAATTTTCTATATTGTGACATATGTTGAGACCAAAATAGATATGACAAAGTATCCAAATAATCCAATCTTACCCAAAATGCGTGATGCCATGCGTTATGTTTCATTGATAAGTCTGTACTCAATGAGCACCAATGATTAGGTTAGGATGATCATGTGAACTAGCCCATCAACTTGATATGTCTCCACTAAATCATCCGTAAGTTTGGATTTAGAGCTCAAAATGACACAAATCCAAAGTCCATGCTAAGCTAGCTCAATTTTCTATATAGTGAAAATTTTTGAGAAAGAAATAGGTTCAGCAAAGCGTCCAAGTAATCCAATCAATCCAAAACTGCGTCATGCCATGCATTGTGCATCATTTATAAGCTTTTACTCAATGGGCATCAATGATCTGTTTAGCGTGATTATTCGTACTGGCCAATCAACTTGACATGGCTACACTAAATCGTCTGTAGCTTTTGATTTATACCTCAAAACGACACGAATCCAATGCCCATGTTAACATTGATCAATTTTCTATATTGTGAGACCGAAATAGATACGACAAGTATCCAATTAATCCAATTATATCCAAAATGTGGGATGCAATGCATTATGTTTCCTTTATAAGTCTTTACTTAATGAGCACCAAGGATTAGTTAAGAATGATCATATTAACTGGCTGATCAACTTGAGATTTATGCACTAAATCGTTTGTAACTTTAAATTTAGAGCTCAGAACGACACTAATCCGATGCCCACATTAAGCTAGCTCAATATTCTATATTGTGCTAAATTTTGTGACCGAAATAGATACGACAAAGTATCCAGGTAATCTAATCTTACCCAAAATGCGTGATGCTATACATTATGTTTCATTTAAAAGACTTTACTCAATGAGCACCAATGCTTAGTTTCGAATGATCATATTAACAGCCGATCAACTTGACATGTGTGCACTAAATTGTCCGTAACTTTGGATTTAGACCTCAGAATGACACGAATCCAAAACCCACGTTAACCTAGCTAAATTTTCTATATTGTTAAAAAATTGAGACAGAAATATGTTCAAGAATGCGTCCAGGTAATCCAATCTATCCAAAACTGCGTCATGCCATACATTGTGCTTCATTTTAGCATCAATGACGAGTTTAGAATGGTCATTTTAACTGACCAATCAACTTGATATATCTCCACTAAATCGTTCGTAACTTTTAATTTATAGCTCAAAATGACACGAATCCAATGCCCACGTTAAATTAGCTCAATTTTCTATATTGTGACATATTTTGAGACCGAAATAGATATGACAAAGTATCCAAATAATCCAATCTTATCCAAAATGCGTGATGCCATGCATTATGTTTCATTGATATGTCTTTACTCAATGGGCACTAATGATTAGGTTAGGATGATCATGTGAACTGGCCCATTAACTTGATATGTCTCCACTAAATCATCCGTAACTTTCGATTTAGAGCTCAAAATGACACAAATCCAAAGTACATGCTAAGTTAGCTCAATTTTCTATATAGTGTCCAAGTAATCCAATCAATCCAAAACTGCGTCATGCCATGCATTGTGCATCATTTATAAGCCTTTAATTAATGGGCATCAATGATCTGTTTTGAATGATCATTTTAACTAGCTAATCAACTTGACATGTCTGCACTAAATCGTCTGTAGCTTTTGATTTATAGCTCAAACGACACGAATCCAATGCCCACGTTAACCTTGCTCAACTTTCTATATTGTGAGACCGAAATAGATACGACAAGTATCCAATTAATCCAATTATACCCAAAATGTGGGATGCAATGCATTATGTTTCATTTATAATCTTTACTTAAAGAGCACCAAGGATTAGTTTAGAATGACCATATTAACTGGCCGATCAACTTGACATGTCTACACAAAATTGTCCGTAACTTTGGATTTAGAGCTCATAATGACACGAATCCAAAGCCCACGTTAACCTAGCTAAATTTTCTATATTGTGAAAAAATTGAGACAGAAATATGTTCAAGAATGCATCTAGGAAATCCAATCTATCCAAAACTGCGTATGCCATACATTGTGCTTCATTTTAGCATCAATGATCAGTTTAGAATGGTCATTTTAACTGACCAATCAACTTGATATATCTCCACTAAATCGTTCGTAACTTTTAATTTATAGCTCAAAATGACACGAATCCAATGCCCACGTTAAATTAGCTCAATTTTCTATATTGTGACATATTTTGAGACCGAAATAGATATGACAAAATATCCAAATAATCAAATCTTATCCAAAATGCGTGATGCCATGCATTATGTTTCATTGATATGTCTTTACTCAATAAGCACCAATGATTAGGTTAGGATGATCATGTGAACTGGCCCATTAACTTGATATGTCTCCACTAAATCATCCGTAACTTTGGATTTAGAGCTCAAAATGACACAAATCCAAAGTCCATGCTAAGCTAGCTCAATTTTCTATATAGTGTCCATGTAATCCAATCAATCCAAAATTGCGTCATGCCATGCATTGTGCATCATTTATAAGCCTTTACTTAATGGGCATCAATGATCTGTTTAGAATGATCATTTTAACTGGCTAATCAACTTGACATGTCTGCACTAAATCGTCTGTAGCTTTTGATTTATAGCTCAAAACGACACGAATCCAATGCCCACGTTAACCTTGCTCAATTTTCTATATTGTGAGACCGAAATAGATACAACAAGTATCCAATTAATCCAATTATACCCAAAATGTGGGATGCAATGCATTATGTTTCATTTATAAGTCTTTACTTAATGAGCACCAAGGATTAGTTTAGAATGACCATATTAACTGGCCGATCAACTTGACATGTCTACACTAAATTGTCCGTAACTTTGGATTTAGAGCTCATAATGACACGAATCCAAAGCCCACGTTAACCTAGCTAAATTTTCTATATTGTGAAAAAATTGAGACAGAAATATGTTCAAGAATGCATCCAGGTAATCCAATCTATCCAAAACTGCGTCATGCCATACATTGTGCTTCATTTTAGCATCAATGATCAGTTTAGAATAGTCATTTTAACTGACCAATCAACTTGATATATCTCCACTAAATCGTTCGTATCTTTTGATTTATAGCTCAAAATTACACGAATTAATGCCCACGTTAAATTAGCTCAATTTCTATATTGTGACATATTTTGAGACCGAAATAGATATGACAAAGTATCCAAATAATCCAATCTTACCCAAAATGTGTGATGCCATGCATTATGTTTCATTGATAAGTCTTTACTCAATGAGCACCAATGATTAGGTTAGGATGATCATGTGAACTGGCCCATTAACTTGATATGTCTCCCCTAAATCATCCGTAAGTTTGGATTTAGAGCTCAAAATGACACAAATCCAAAGTCCATGCTAAGCTAGCTCAATTTTCTATATAGTGAAAAAATTTGAGAAAGAAATAGGTTCAGCAAAGTGTCCAAGTAATCCAATCAATCCAAAACTGCGTCATGCCATGCATTGTGCATCATTTATAAGTCTTTAATCAATGGGTATCAATGATCTGTTTAGAATGATCATTTTAACTGGCCAATCAACTTGACATGTCTGCACTAAATCGTCTGTAGCTTTTGATTTATAGCTCAAAACAACACGGATCCAATGCCCACGTTAACCTTGCTCAATTTTCTATATTGTGAGACCGAAATAGATACGACAAGTATCCAATTAATCCAATTATACCCAAAATGTGTGATGCAATGCATTATGTTTCATTTATAAGTCTTTACTTAATGAGCACCAAGGATTAGTTTAGAATAATCATATTAACTGGCTGACAACTTGACATGTCTGCACTAAATCGTACGTAACTTTTGATTTAGAGCTCCGAATTACGTGAATACAATGCCCACGTTAAGCTAGCTCAAGTTTCTATATTGTGAAAAACTTTGATAAAGAAATAGATACGACAAAGCATCCAAGTAATCCAATCTATCCAAAATACATGATGCCATGCATTGTGCTTCATTTAGAAGCCTTTACTCAATGAGCATCAATGATCAGTTTAGAATGGATCATTTGAACTTGCCGATCAACTTGATATGTCTGCACTAAATCGTCCATCACATTTGATTTATAGCTCAGAATGACACTAATTCGATGCCCACATTAAGCTAGCTCAATATTCTATATTGTGCTAAATTTTGTGACCGAAATAGATACGACAAAGTATCCAGGTAATCTAATCTTACCCAAAATGCGTGATGCTATACATTATGTTTCATTTATAAGACTTTACTCAATGAGCACCAATGATTAGTTTCGAATGATCATATTAACAGTCGATCAACTTGACATGTCTGCACTAAATTTTCTGTAACTTCTGATTTAGAGCTCAGAATGATACGAATCCAATGCCCACGTTAACCTAGCTAAATTTTCAATATTGTGAAAAAATTGAGACAGAAATATGTTCAAGAATGCGTCCAGGTAATCCAATCTATCCAAAACTGCGTCATGCCATACATTGTGCTTCATTTTAGCATTAATGATCAGTTTAGAATGATCATTTTAACTGACCAATCAACTTGATAAATCTCCACTAAATCGTTCATAACTTTTGATTTATAGCTCAAAATGACACGAATCCAATGCCCATGTTAAATTAACTTAATTTTCTATATTGTGACATATTTTGAGACCGAAACAGATATGACAAAGTATTCAAATAATCCAATCTTACCCAAAATGTGTGATGCCATGCATTATGTTTCATTGATAAGTCCTTACTCAATGAGCACCAGTGATTAGGTTAGGATGATCATTTGAACTGGCCCATTTACTGGATATGTCTCCACTAAATCATCCGTAACTTTGGATTTAGAGCTCAAAATGACACAAATCCCAAGTCCTTGTTAAGCTAGCTCAATTTTCTATATAGTGAAAAAATTTGAGAAAAAAATAGATTCAGAAAAGCATCCAAGTAATCCAATCAATCCAAAACTGCGTCATGCCATGCATGCATCATTTATAAGCCTTTACTCAATGGGCATCAATGATCTGTTTAGAATGATCATTTTAAGTGGCCAATCAACTTGACATGTCTGCACTAAATCGTCTGTAGCTTTTGATTTATAGCTCAAAACGACACGAATCCAATGCCCACATTAANGCTCAATTTTCTATATTTTGACATATTTTGATACCGAAATAGATATGACAAAGTATCCAAATAATCCAATCTTACCCAAAATGCGTGATGCCATGCATTATGTTTCATTGATAAGTCTTTACTCAATGAGCACCAATGATTAGGTTAGGATGATCATTTGAACTGGCCCATTAACTTGATATGTCTCCACTAAATCATCCGTAACTTTGGATTTAGAGCTCAAAATGACACAAATCCAAAGTCCATGCTAAGCTAGCTCAATTTTCTATATAGTGAAAATATTTGAGAAAGAAATTGGTTCAGTAAAGCATCCAAGTAATCCAATCAATCCAAAACTGCGTCATGCCATGCATTGTGCATCATTTATAAGCTTTTACTCAATGGGCATCAATGATATGTTTAGAATGATCATTTTAACTGGCCAATTAACTTGACATGTCTGCACTAAATCGTCTGTAGCTTTTGATTTATAGCTCAAAATGACACGAATTCAATGCCCATGTTAACCTCGATCAATTTTCTATATTGTGAGACCGAAATAGATACGGCAAGTATCCAATTAATCCAATTATACCCAAAATGTGTGATGCAATGCATTATGTTTCATTTATAAGTCTTTACTTATTGAGCACCAAGGATTAGTTTAGAATGATCATATTAACTAGCTGATCAACTTGACATTTATGCACTAAATCGTCTGTAACTTTAAATTTAGAGCTCAGAACGACACGATTCCAATTTCCACATTAATCTAGCTCAATTTTCTATATTGTGACAAAATTTGAGATAAAAATACATTCGAAAGAGCGTTCAAGTAATCAAATCTATCCAAAACTGCGTCATACCATGCATTGTGCTTCATTTATAACTCTTTACTCAATAAGCATCAATAATCAACAGAGAGTGATCATTTTAATTGGCTGATGAACTTGATATGCTGCACTAAATTCTCTGTGACTTGGGATTTAAAGCTCAGAATGACACAAATCCAAAGCCCACGTTAAGCTAGCTCAATTTTCTATATTGGTAAAAAAATTCAGACATAAATAGATTCGACAAAGCGTCCAAATAATCCAATATATCCAAAACTGCGTTATGCCATGCATTGTGGTTGATTTATAAGCCTTTACTCAATCCACATCATTTGATCATTTTAACTGGCCAATCAACTTGACATGTCTGCATTAAATCGTCGATAACTTTTGATTTATAGCTCAAAATGACACGAATCCAATGCCCACGTTAACCTAGCTTAATTTTCTATATTGTGACATATTTTGAGAGCGAAATAGATACGACAAGTATCCATTTAATCCAATTATACCCAAAATGTGAGATGCCATGCATTATGATTCATTTATAAGTCTTTACTCAATGAGCAAGAATGATTAGTTTAGAATGATCATATTAACTGGCTGATCAATTTGACATGTCTACTCTAAATAGTCTGTAATTTTTGATTTAGAGCTCATAATGACACGATTCCAATCCACAGGTTAAGCTAGCTCAATTTTCTATATTGTGAAAAATTTTAAGACCAAATTAGATACGACAAAATATCCAAATAATCAAATCTATCCAAAACTGCGTCATACCATGCATTTTGCTTCATTTATAACCCTTTATGCAATGAGCATCAATGATCAGTTTAGAATGACCATTTTAACTAGCTAATCAACATGTCTGCACTAAATCGTACGTAACTTTTGATTTATAGCTCAGAATGACACGAATCCAATGTCCACGTTAAGCTAGCTCAATTTTCTAAATTGTGACAAATTTATAGACCAAAATCCATACGACAAAAATATCCAAGTAATCTAATCTTACCCAAAATGCGTGATGCCATGCATTATGTTTCATTTATAAGTCTTTACTCAATGAGCACCAAAAATTAGTTTAGAATGATCATATTAACTGGCTGATCAACTTGACATTTATGCACTAAATCGTTTGTAACTTTCGATTTAGAGCTCAGAACGACACGATTCCAATGCCCACATTAGGCTAGCTGAATTTCTACATTGTGACAAAATTTGAAATGAAAATAGATTCGACAAAGGTTCCAAGTAATCCAATCTATCCGAAACTATGTCATGCCAGGCATGGTGCTTCATTTATAACCTTTTACTCAATTAGCATCAGTAATCAGTTTAAAATGATCCTTTTATCTGGCCCATTAACTTGATATGTCTGCATTAAATCATCCGTAACTTTGGATTTAGAGCTCAAAATGACACAAATCCAAAGCCCACGCTAAGCTAGCTCAATTTTCTATACTATGAAAAAATTTGAGAGAGAAACTGGTTCGCCAAAGCATCCAAGTAATCCAATCAATATGAAACTATGTCATGCCATGCATTGTGCATCATTTATAAGCCTTTAGTCAAACAGCATCAATGATCAATTTAGAATGATCATTTTAACTAGCCAATCAACTTGACATTTATGCACTAAATTGTTTGTAACTTTCGATTTAGAGCTCAGAACGACATGATTCCAATGCCCACATTAGGCTAGCTGAATTTTCTATATTGTGAAAAAATTTGAAATGCAAATAGATTCGACAAAGGTTCCAAGTAATCTAATCTATCTGAAACTATGTCATGCCAGGCATGGTGCTTCATTTATAACCTTTTACTCAATAAGCATCAATAATCAGTTTAAAATGATCATTTTATCTGACCCATTAACTTGATATGTCTGCATTAAATCATCCGTAACTTTGGATTTAGAGATCAAAATGACACAAATCCAAAGCCCACGCTAAGCTAGCTCAATTTTCAATACTTTGAAAAAATTTGAGACAGAAACTGGTTCGCCAAAGCATCCATGTAATCCAATCAATATGAAACTATGTCATGCCATGCATTGTGCATCATTTATAAGCCTTTACTCAATCAGCATCAATGATCAATTTAGAATGATCATTTTAACTGGCCAATCAACTTGACATGTCTACACTAAATCGTCCATAACTTTTGATTTAAAGCTCAAAATGACACGATTCCAATGCCCTGGTTAATCTAGCTCAATTTTCTATATTGTGACAAATTTTGAGACCAAAATAGATACGAAAAGATATCCAAGTAATCCAATCTATCCAGAATTGCGTCATGCCATGCATTATGCTTCATTTATAAGCCTTTACTTAATGGGCATCAATGATCAGTTTAGGATGATTATTTTAAGTGGCTAATCAACTTGACATGTATGCATTAAATCGTCTGTAACTTTTGATTTATAGATCAGAATGACACGAATCCAATGCCCACGTTAAGCTAGCTCAATTTTATATATTGTGACATACTTTGAGACCGAAGTATATACGACAAAGTATCCAAGTAATCCAATCTTACCCAAAATGTGTGATACCATGCATTATGTTTTAGTTATAAGTCTTTACTCAATGAGCACCAATGATTAGTTCAGAATGATAAGATTAATTGGCTGATCAACTTGACAGGTCCATACTAAATCGTCCGTAACTTTGGATTTAGAACCCAGAATGTTACAAATCCCAAGCCCAAAGCCCACATTAAAGCATCCAAGTAATCCAATCTATCCAAAATTGTGTCATGCCATGCATTGTGCTTCATTTATAAGTCTTTACTCAATGAACATCAATGATCAGTTTAGAATGATCATTTTAACTGGCCAATAACCTTGATATGTTTGTACTAAATCGTCCATAACTTTGGATTTATAGCTTAGAATGACACAAATCCAATGCCCATGTTAAGTTAGCTCAATTTTCTATGTGGTGACATATTTTGAGGCCGAAATAGATATGACAAAGTATCCAAGTAATCCAATCATACCTAAAATGCGTGATGTCATGCATTATGTTTCATTTATAAGTGCTTACTCAATGAGCACCAATGATTAGATTAGAATAATAATATTACCTGGCTGATCACCTTGACATGTCTACACTAAATTGTTCGTAACTTTTGATTTAGAGCTTTGAATGACACGATTCCAATGCCCACATTGAGCTAGCTCAATTTTATTGGACAAATTTTGAGATAGAAATAGATTCGACAAAGCGTCCATGTAATTCAGTCAATCCAAAACTGTGTCATGCCATGCATTGTGTTTCATTTGTAACCCTTTACTCAAGAGCATCAATGATTAGTTTAGAATGATCATTTTAACTTGCCCATCTACTCTACATGTCTGCACTAAATCATCCGTAACTTTTGATTAATAGCTCAGAATGACATGAATCCAATGCCCACGTTAAGCTAGCTCAATTTTCTATATTGGTACATACTTTGATTCCGAAATTAGTACGACAAAGTATCCAAGTAATCCAATCTTATCCAAAATGTGTGATACCATGCATTATGTTTCAGTTATAAGTCTTTACTCAATGAGCACCAATGATTAGTTCAGAATGATAATATTAATTGGCTGATCAACTTGACATGTCTGTACTAAATCGTCCGTAACTTTGGATTTAGAACCCAGAATGTTACAAATCCAAAGCCCACATTAAGCTAGCTTAATTTTCTATATTGTGAATAAATTTAAGACGGAAATAGGTTCGACAATGCGTCCAAGTAATCCAATCTATCCAAAATTGTGTCATGCCATGCATTGTGCTTCATTTATAAGTCTTTACTCTATGAGCATCATGAACTTAATGATATTAGTCCAATTTTGATATACTAAATTCCAATTTTGCTAGCTCAGATGACAAATCAAATTTAAGTAGCCAATGTGATCCGCATACATTATAAGTCCGTCATGCATTAACTTTTTGGATTTAAAACCCAGACTGTTACAAATCCAAAGCCCACATTAAGCTAGCTTAATTTTCTATATTGTGAATAAATTTAAGACGAAAATAGGTTAGAGAATGCGTCCAAGTAATCCAATCTTTCCAAAATTGTGTCATGCCATGCATTGTGCTTCATTTATAAGTCTTTACTCAATGAGCACCAATAATTAGTTTAGAATGATAATATTAACTGGCTGATTAACTTGAAATGTCTGGACTAAATAGACCGTAACTTTTGATTTAGAGTTAAGAATGACAAGATTTCAATGCCAGTGATAAGCTAGCTCAATTTTCTATGTTGTGTCAAAATTTAAAAAAGAAACAGATTCGACAAAGCATCCAAGTAATCCAATCTATCCAAAACTCAATGATGCCATGCATTGTTCTTCATTTATAAACCTTTACTCAATGAGCATCAATAATTAGTTTAGAATGATCATTTTAAACGGCCGATCAACTTGACATGTGTGCACTAAATCATCCATAACCTTGGATGTAGAGCTCAGAATGACACAAATCCAAAGCCCACGTTACGCTAGCTTAATTTGCGATATTGTGAAAAAATTTGACACAGAAATAGGTTCGAGAATGTGTCCAAGTAATCCAATCTATCCAAAAATGCGTCATGTCATGCATTGTGCATCAATGATCAGTTTAGATTGACAATTTTAACTAGCCAATCAACTTGGCATGTCTGCACTAAATCGTCCGTAACTTTTGATTTATAGCTCAGAATGACACAAATCCAATGCCCACATTAAGTTTCCTCAATTTTCTATATTGGCTCATATTTTGAGACCGAAATAGATACGACAAAGTATCCAAATAATCTAAACTTACTCAAAATGTGTGATGCCATGCACTATGTTCCATTTATAAGTCTTTACCCAATGAGCACCAATGATTAGATTAGAATAATAATATTACCTGGCTGATCACCTTGACATGTCTCCACTAAATTGTTAGTAACTTTTGATTTAGAGCTATGAAGGACACAATTCCAATGCCCACGTTGAGATAGCTCAATTTGAAATATTGTGACCAAATTTGAGACAGGAATATATTCAACAAAGCGTCCATGTAATTCAATCTATTCAAAACTGCATCATGCCATGCATTGTGCTTCATTTGTAAGCCTTTACTCAAGAGCATCAATGATGAGTTTAGAATGATAATATTAACTGGCCCATAACCTTGACATGGTTGCACTAAATTGTCTGTAACTTTTGATTTATATCTCAGAATGACACGAATCCAATGCCCACGTTAAGCTAGCTCAACTTTCTATATTGTGACATAGTTTGAGACCAAAATAGATACGACAAAGTCCCCAAGTAATCCAATCTTACCCAAAATACGTGATACCATGCATTATGTTTCACTTATAAGTCTTTACTCAATGAGCAACAATGATTAGTTTCGAATGATAATATTAACTGGCTGATCAACTTGACATATCTGCACTAAATCGTCAGTAAGATTGGATTTATAGCTCAGAATGACACAAATTCAAAGCCCACGTTAAGCTAGCTTAATTTTGTATATTGTGAAAAAAATTTGGACAGAAATAGGTTTGACAATGCGTCCAAGTAATCCAATCTATCCAAAACTGTGTGATGCCATGCATTGTGCTTCATTTATAAGCCTTTACTCAACGAGCATGAATGATAAGTTTAGAATGATCATTTTAACTGGCCAATCAACTTAGCATGACTACACTAAATCATCCGTAACTTTTTATTTATAGCTCTGAATGACACGAATCCAATACCCACATTAATCTAGCTCAATTTTCTATAGTGTGACATTTTTTGAGACCGAAATAGATATGAAAAATTATTCAAGTAATCCAATCTTACCCAACATGTGTGACGCCTTGCATTATGTTTGATTTATAAGTCTTTACTCAATAAGCACCAATGATTAGTTTAGAATGATCATATTAACTGGCTGATCAACTTGACATGTATGCACTAAATTGTTTGTAACATTTGATTTAGAGTTCGGATCGACACGATTCCAATGCTCACGTTAAGCTACCTCAATTTTCAATATTGTGACAAAATTAGAGACAAAAATAGATTTTACAAAGCGTCCAAGTAATACAATCTATCCAAAACTGCGTCATGCTATACATTGTGCTTCATTTATAAGCCTTTACTCAATGAGCATCAATAATGAGTTTATAATGATCATTTTAACTAGCTCATCAACTTGACATGTCTACACTAAATCGTCTGTAACTTTGGATTTAGAGCTCAGAATGACACAAATCTAAAGCCTACGTTAAGCTAGCTCAATTCTCTATATTGTGAAAAAACTAGAGGCAGAAATAGATTCAATAAAGCGTCCAAGTAATCCAATCTATCCAAAACTGCGTCGTGCCATGCATTGTGCTTCATTTATAAGCCTTTACTCAATGGGCATCAATGATCAGTTTAGAATGATCATATTAACTGGCCAATCAACTTGACATGTCCGCACTGAATTGACATGTCTGCAATAAATTGTCCGTAACTTTTGATTTAGAGATCAGAATGACACGGATCTAATGCCCACGTTAGGGTAGCTCAATTTTCTATATTGTGACATATTTTGAAACCAAAATAGATACGACAAAGAATCCAAGTAATCAAATTTTACCCAAAATGTGTGATGCCATGCATTATGTTTTACTTATAAATCTTTACTCAATGAGCACCAATGACTAGTTCAGAATTATCATATTAAATGGCTGATCAATTTGACCAGTCTGCACTAAATCGTCCGTAACTTTTGATTGAAATCTTAGAATGACACGATTCCAATGCCCACGTTAAGCTAGCTCAATTTTCTATATTGTGACAGACTTTCAGACGGAAATAGATGCGACAAACCATCCAAGTAACCCAATCTATCCAAAACTGTGTCATGCCATGCATTGTGCTTCATTTATAAGCCTTTACTTAATGAGCATCAATGATCAATTTAGAATGATCATTTTAACTGGCGCATCACCTCGACATGTCTGCAATAAATTGTCTGTAACTTTTGATTTAGAGCTCAAAATGACACGAATCCAATGCCCACGTTAAGGGAGCTTAATTTTATACGTTGTGACAAATTTTGAGACCGAAATCGATACGAAAAAGTATCCAAGTAATCCAATCTTACCCAACATATGTGATGCCATGCATTATGTTTTATTATAAGTCTTTACTCAATAAGCACAAATGATTTGTATTGAATGATCATATTAACTGGCTGATCAACTTGACATGTGTGCACTAAATCGTGTGTAAATTTTGATTTAGAGATCGGAATGACACGATTCCAATGCCCACATTAAGCTAGTTAAATTTTCTATATTGTGAAAAAATTTGAGATAGAAATAGATTCGACAAATCGTCCAACTAAACCAATCTATCCAAAACTGCGTCATGCCATACATTGTGCTTCATTTTTAAGGCTTTACTCAATGAGCATCAATAATCAACTTAGGATAATCATTTGAACTAGCGGATCAACTTGACATGTCTGCACTAAATCGTCTATAACTATGGATTTGGAGCTCAGAATGAAACAAACCAAAGCCCACGTTAAGCTAGCTCAATTTTCTATTTTGTGACATATTTTGAGACCCAAACAGATACGACAAAGTATCAAAGTAATCCAATCTTACCCAACATGTGTGATGCCATGCATTATGTTTGATTTATATGTCTTTACTCAATAAGCAGCAATGATTAGTTTAGAATGAGCATATTAACTTGCTGATCAACTTGACATGTATGCACTAAATCGTTTTAAACTTTTGATTTAGAGCTCAGAACGACACGATTCCAATGCCCACGTTAAGCTAGCTCAATTTTCTATATTGTGACAAAATTTGAGACAAAAATAGATTTGACAAAGCGTCCAAGTAATCCAATCTATCCAAAACTGCGTCATGCCATGCATTGTGCTTAATTTATAAGCCTTTACTCAATGAGAATCAATAATCAGTTTCAAATGATCATTTTTAACTGGTTGATGAACTTGACATGTCTGCACTAAATCGTTCGTAACTTTGGATCTAGAGCTCATAATGAAACAAATCGAATGCCCACGTTAATCTAGCTCAATTTTCTATATTGTGACATATTTTGAAACCGAAATAGAAACGGAAAGTATCAAAGTAATCCAATCTTACCCAACATGTGTGATGCCATGCATTACGTTTTATTTAAAACTCTTTACTGAATAGGCACCAATGATTTGTTTAGAATGACCATATTACTGGCTGATCAACTTGACATGTATGCACTAAATTGTTTGTAACTTTTGATTTAGAGCTCTGAATGATGCTATTCCACTCCCAAGTTAAGCTAGCTCAATTTTCTATATTGTGACAAAATTTGAGACATAAATCGATTCAACAAAGCGTTCAAGTAATCCAATCTATCCAAAATTGCATCATGTGCATTGTGCTCCCTATATAAGCCTTTACTCAATGAGCATTAATGATCAGCTTATAATGATCATTTTTACCGGCCAATCAAATTGACATGTCGGCACTAAATCGTCTGTAACTTTTTATTTATAGCACAAAAAGACACGAATCCAATGCCGACGTTAGGCTTGATCAATTTTCTATATTTTGACATATTTAGTGACCGAAATAGATACGACAAATATCCAAGTAATCCAATTTTAGCCAAAATGTGTGATGACATGCATTATGTTTCATTTATAAGTCTTTACTCAATGAGCACCCATGATTAGATTAGAATGATCATATTAAATGGCTGATCAATTTGACACGTCTGCATTAAATTGTCCGTAACTTTTTATTTAGAGCTTAGAATGACACGATTCCAATTCTCACGTTAAGCAAGTTCAATTTTCGGTATTGTGACATACTTTGCGACCAAAATAGATACGACAAAGTATCCAATTAATCCAATTTTACCCAAAATATGTGATGCCATGAATTACTTTTCATTTATAAGTACTTACTCAATGAGCACCAATGATTAGTTTAGAATAATCATATTAATTGGCTGATCAATGTGACATATCTGCACTAAAAAGTCCATAACTTTTGATTTCGAGCTCAGAATGACACGATTCCAATGCCCACGTTAAGCTAACTCAATTTTCTATATTGTGTTAAAATTTGAGACAGAAATAGATTCGACAAAGCATACAATTAGTCCAATCTATCCAAAATTACGTCAGGCCATGCATTTTGCTTCATTTATAAGTCTTTACTCAATGAGCATCAATGATCAGTTTAGAATGATCATATTAAATGGCTGATCAATTTGACACATCTGCACTAAATTGTCCGTAACTTTTTATTTAGAGCTCAGAATGACACGATTCCAATTCTCACGTTAAGCAAGTTCAATTTTCGGTATTGTGACATACTTTGCGACCAAAATAGATACGACAAAGTATCCAATTAATCCAATTTTACCCAAAATATGTGATGCCATGAATTACTTTTCATTTATAAGTACTTACTCAATGAGCACCAATGATTAGTTTAGAATGATCATATTAATTGGCTGATCAATGTGACATATCTGCACTAAAAAGTCCATAACTTTTGATTTCGAGCTCAGAATGACACGATTCCAATGCCCACGTTAAGCTAACTCAATTTTCTATATTGTGATAAAATTTGAGACAGAAATATATTCGACAAAGCATACAATTAGTCCAATCTATCCAAAAGTACGTCAGGCCATGCATTTTGCTTCATTTATAAGCCTTTACTCAATGAGCATCAATGATCAGTTTAGAATGATCATTTTAACTGGCCAATGAAATTGACATATCCGCACTAAATCGTTCGTAACTTTTGATTTATAGCTCAAAATAACACGAATCCAATGCCCACGTAAACCTAGCTCAATTTTCTATATTGTGACATATTTAGAGACCGAAATAGATACGAAAGAGTATCCAAGTAATCCAATTTTACCCTAAATGTGTGATGCCATGCATTATATTTCATTTATAACTCTTTTCTCAATTAGCACCAATGATTAGTTTACAATGATCATATTAACTGGCTGATAAATTTGATATATCTCCACTAAATCGCCTGTAACTTTTGATTTAGATCTCCGAATCATACAATTCCACACCCACGTTAAGCTACCTCAGTTTTCTATATTGTGCCATAAATAGATTCCACAAAGCGTACAAATAATCCAATCTATCCAAAACTGTGTCATGCCATGCATTGTGCGTCATTTATTAGCTTCTACTCAATGAGCGTCAATGGTCAGATTACATTGATCATTTTAACTGACCAGTCAACTTGACATGTCTGCACTAAATCGTCCATATTTTTTGATTTAGAGCTCAGACTGGCGCGATTCCACGCCCACATTAATCTATCTCAATTTTCTATATTGTGACAAAATTTGAGACATAAATCGATTCGACAAAGCGTTCAAGTAATCCAATCTATCCAAAATTGCGTCATGTGCATTGTGCTCCCTTTATAAGCCTTTACTCAATGAGCATCAATGATCAATTTAGAATGATTATTTTAACCGGCCAATCAACTTAACATGTTGGTTCTAAATCGACCGTAACTTTTGACATATAGCTCAAAATGATACGAATCCAATGCCCACGTTAGGCTAGATCAATTTTCTATATTGTGACATATTTAGAGATCGAAATAGATACGACAAATATCCAAGTAATCCAATTTTAGCCAAAATGTGTGATAACATGCATTATGTTTCATTTATAAGTCTTTACTCAGTGAGCACCAATGATTAGTTTAGAATGATCATATTAAATGGCTGATCAATTAGACACGTCCGCACTAAATTGTCCGTAACTTTTTTTTAGAGCTTAGAATGACACGATTCCAATGCTCACGTTAAGCTAGTTCAATTTTCTGTATTGTGACATACTTTGCGACCAAAATAGATACGACAAAGTATTAGATCTCCGAATCATACGATTCCACAACCATGTTAAACTACCTCAATTTTCTATATTGTGAAAAAATTTGAGACCGAAATCGATACGAAAAAGTATCCAAGTAATCCAATCTTACCCAACATCTGTGATGCCATGCATTATGTTTTATTATAAGTCTTTACTCAATAAGCACAAATGATTTGTATTGAATGATCATATTAACTGGCTGATCAACTTGACATGTATGCACTAAATCGTGTGTAAATTTTGATTTAGAGATCGGAATGACACGATTCCAATGCCCACATTAAGCTAGTTAAATTTTCTATATTGTGAAAAAATTTGAGATAGAAATAGATTCGACAAATCGTCCAACTAAACCAATCTATCCAAAACTGCGTCATGCCATACATTGTGCTTCATTTTTAAGGCTTTACTCAATGAGCATCAATAATCAACTTAGGATAATCATTTGAACTAGCGGATCAACTTGACATGTCTGCACTAAATCGTCTATAACTATGGATTTGGAGCTCAGAATGAAACAAACCAAAGCCCACGTTAAGCTAGCTCAATTTTCTATTTTGTGACATATTTTGAGACCCAAACAGATACGACAAAGTATCAAAGTAATCCAATCTTACCCAACATGTGTGATGCCATGCATTATGTTTGATTTATATGTCTTTACTCAATAAGCAGCAATGATTAGTTTAGAATGAGCATATTAACTTGCTGATCAACTTGACATGTATGCACTAAATCATTTTAAACTTTTGATTTAGAGCTCAGAACGACACGATTCCAATGCCCACGTTAAGCTAGCTCAATTTTCTATATTGTGACAAAATTTGAGACAAAAATAGATTTGACAAGCGTCCAAGTAATCCAATCTATCCAAAACTGCGTCATGCCATGCATTGTGCTTAATTTATAAGCCTTTACTCAATGAGAATCAATAATCAGTTTCAAATGATCATTTTTAACTGATTGATGAACTTGACATGTCTGCACTAAATCGTTCGTAACTTTGGATCTAGAGCTCATAATGAAACAAATCGAATGCCCACGTTAATCTAGCTCAATTTTCTATATTGTGACATATTTTGAAACCGAAATAGAAACGGAAAGTATCAAAGTAATCCAATCTTACCCAACATGTGTGATGCCATGCATTACGTTTTATTTAAAACTCTTTACTGAATAGGCACCAATGATTTGTTTAGAATGACCATATTACTGGCTGATCAACTTGACATGTATGCACTAAATTGTTTGTAACTTTTGATTTAGAGCTCTGAATGATGCTATTCCACTCCCAAGTTAAGCTAGCTCAATTTTCTATATTGTGACAAAATTTGAGACATAAATCGATTCAACAAAGCGTTCAAGTAATCCAATCTATCCAAAATTGCATCATGTGCATTGTGCTCCCTATATAAGCCTTTACTCAATGAGCATTAATGATCAGCTTATAATGATCATTTTTACCGGCCAATCAAATTGACATGTCGGCACTAAATCGTCTGTAACTTTTTATTTATAGCACAAAAAGACACGAATCCAATGCCGACGTTAGGCTTGATCAATTTTCTATATTTTGACATATTTAGTGACCGAAATAGATACGACAAATATCCAAGTGATCCAATTTTAGCCAAAATGTGTGATGACATGCATTATGTTTCATTTATAAGTCTTTACTCAATGAGCACCCATGATTAGATTAGAATGATCATATTAAATGGCTGATCAATTTGACACGTCTGCACTAAATTGTCCGTGACTTTTTATTTAGAGCTTAGAATGACACGATTCCAATTCTCACGTTAAGCAAGTTCAATTTTCGGTATTGTGACATACTTTGCGACCAAAATAGATACGACAAAGTATCCAATTAATCCAATTTTACCCAAAATATGTGATGCCATGAATTACTTTTCATTTATAAGTACTTACTCAATGAGCACCAATGATTAGTTTAGAATAATCATATTAATTGGCTGATCAATGTGACATATCTGCACTAAAAAGTCCATAACTTTTGATTTCGAGCTCAGAATGACACGATTCCAATGCCCACGTTAAGCTAACTCAATTTTCTATATTGTGTTAAAATTTGAGACAGAAATAGATTCGACAAAGCATACAATTAGTCCAATCTATCCAAAATTACGTCAGGCCATGCATTTTGCTTCATTTATAAGTCTTTACTCAATGAGCATCAATGATCAGTTTAGAATGATCATATTAAATGGCTGATCAATTTGACACATCTGCACTAAATTGTCCGTAACTTTTTATTTAGAGCTCAGAATGACACGATTCCAATTCTCACGTTAAGCAAGTTCAATTTTCGGTATTGTGACATACTTTGCGACCAAAATAGATACGACAAAGTATCCAATTAATCCAATTTTACCCAAAATATGTGATGCCATGAATTACTTTTCATTTATAAGTACTTACTCAATGAGCACCAATGATTAGTTTAGAATGATCATATTAATTCGCTGATCAATGTGACATATCTGCACTAAAAAGTCCATAACTTTTGATTTCGAGCTCAGAATGACACGATTCCAATGCCCACGTTAAGCTAACTCAATTTTCTATATTGTGATAAAATTTGAGACAGAAATATATTCGACAAAGCATACAATTAGTCCAATCTATCCAAAAGTACGTCAGGCCATGCATTTTGCTTCATTTATAAGCCTTTACTCAATGAGCATCAATGATCAGTTTAGAATGATCATTTTAACTGGCCAATGAAATTGACATATCCGCACTAAATCGTTCGTAACTTTTGATTTATAGCTCAAAATAACACGAATCCAATGCCCACGTAAACCTAGCTCAATTTTCTATATTGTGACATATTTAGAGACCGAAATAGATACGAAAGAGTATCCAAGTAATCCAATTTTACCCTAAATGTGTGATGCCATGCATTATATTTCATTTATAACTCTTTTCTCAATTAGCACCAATGATTAGTTTACAATGATCATATTAACTGGCTGATAAATTTGATATATCTCCACTAAATCGCCTGTAACTTTTGATTTAGATCTCCGAATCATACAATTCCACACCCACGTTAAGCTACCTCAGTTTTCTATATTGTGCCATAAATAGATTCCACAAAGCGTACAAGTAATCCAATCTATCCAAAACTGTGTCATGCCATGCATTGTGCGTCATTTATAAGCTTCTACTCAATGAGCGTCAATGGTCAGATTAGAATGATCATTTTAACTGACCAGTCAACTTGACATGTCTGCACTAAATCGTCCATATTTTTTTATTTAGAGCTCAGACTGGCGCGATTCCACGCCCTCATTAATCTATCTCAATTTTCTATATTGTGACAAAATTTGAGACATAAATCGATTCGACAAAGCGTTCAAGTAATCCAATCTATCCAAAATTGCGTCATGTGCATTGTGCTCCCTTTATAAGCCTTTACTCAATGAGCATCAATGATCAATTTAGAATGATTATATTAACCGGCCAATCAACTTAACATGTTGGTTCTAAATCGACCGTAACTTTTGACATATAGCTCAAAATGATACGAATCCAATGCCCACGTTAGGCTAGATCAATTTTCTATATTGTGACATATTTAGAGATCGAAATAGATACGACAAATATCCAAGTAATCCAATTTTAGCCAAAATGTGTGATAACATGCATTATGTTTCATTTATAAGTCTTTACTCAGTGAGCACCAATGATTAGTTTAGAATGATCATATTAAATGGCTGATCAATTAGACACGTCCGCACTAAATTGTCCGTAACTTTTTTTTAGAGCTTAGAATGACACGATTCCAATGCTCACGTTAAGCTAGTTCAATTTTCTGTATTGTGACATACTTTGCGACCAAAATAGATACGACAAAGTATTAGATCTCCGAATCATACGATTCCACAACCATGTTAAACTACCTCAATTTTCTATATTGTGACAAAATTTGAGACAGAAATAGATTCGAGAAAGCGTACAAGTAATCCAATCTATCCAAAATTTCGTCATGCCATGCATTGTGCTTCAGTTATAAGCTTCTACTCAATTAGCATCAATGGTCAGATTAGAATGATCATTTTAACTGTCCTGTCAACTTGACATGTCTGCACTAAATCGTCCTTAACTTTTGATTTATAGCTCAAAATGACACGAATCTAATGCACACGTTACGCTAGTTTAATTTTCTATATTGTGACATGTTTTGAGACCGAAATTGATACGACAAACTATCCAAGTAATCCAATTTTAACCAAAATGTGTGATGCCATGCATTATATTTTATGTATAAGTTTTTACTCAATGAGCACCAAAGATTAGTTTAAAATGATCATAGTAACTAGCTGATTAATTTGTCATGTTGTACTAAATCGTCTGACACTTTTGAGTTAGAGCTCAGAACGACATGATTCCTATGCACACGTGAAACTAGATCAATTTTATATATTTTGATAAAGTTTGAGACAGAAATAGATTTGACAAAGAGTCCAAGTAATCCAACCTTTCCAAAACATCGTCATGCCATGGATTATGCTTCATTTATAGCCTTTACTCAATGAGCAGCCATGATCAGTTTAGAAAAATCATTTTAACTTGCCCATCACCTTGACATGTCTTCACTAAATCGTCCATAACTTTTGATTTATAGCTCGGAATGACACGAATCCAATGCCCATATTAAGCTAGCTCAACTTTCTACATTGTGAAAAATTTTGAGACCGAAATAGATACGATACAGTATCCAAGTAATCCAATCTTACCCAACATGTGTGATGCCATGCATTATGTTTTATTTATAAGTCTTTACTCAATGAGCACCAATGATTAGTTTAGAATGATCATATTAACTGGCTGATCAATTTGACATTTCTTCATTAAATCGTCCGTAAATTTTGATTTATAGATCAGAATGACACGAATCAAATACCCACGTTAAGCTTGCTCAATTTTCTATATTGTCACATATTTTGAGACCAAAATAGACACGACAAAGTATCCAAGTAATCCAGTTTTACCCTAAATGTGTGATGCCATGCATTATGTTTCATTTATTAGTCTTTACTCAATGAGCACTAATGATTAGTTTAGAATGAACATATTAAATGGCTGATAAATTTGACATCTCTGCACTAAATCGTCTGTAACTTTTGGTTTAGACCTCATAATGACACGACTCCAATTCCCATGTTAACCTAGCTCAAGTTTCTATATCGTGACAAAATGTGAGACAAAAAGGCATCCAAGTAATCCAATCTATCCAAAATTGCGTCATGTCATGCATTGCTTCATTTATAAGCTTTTAATCAATGAGCATCAATGATCAGTTTAGAATGACCATTTTAACTCGCCAATCAACTTGACATGTCAGCACTAAATCATCTGTAACTTTTGATTTATAGCTCAAAATGATACGAATCTAATGGCCACGTTAATCTAGCTCAATTTTCTCTGTTGTGACATATTTTGATACTCAAATAGATACAAAAAAGTATCCACGTAATCCAATTTTATCCAAAATGTTTGATGCCATGTATTATGTTTTATTTATAAGTCTTTACACAATAAGCATCAATGATAAGTTTTGATGATCATTTTAACTGGCCAATCAACTTGACATGTCTGCACTAAATCGACTGTACCTTTTAATTTATAGCTCAGAATGACACGAATCCAATGCCCACGTTAAGCTAGTTCAATTTTTTATATGTTGAGACCGAAATGGATACGAAAAGTATCCAAGTTATCCAATTTTACCGAAAATGTATGATGCCATGCATTATGTTTCATTTATAAGTATTTACTCAATGAGCACCAATGATTAGTTTAGAATGATCATATTAACTGGCAGATAAATTTGACATGTTTGCACTAAATCGTACGTAACTTTTGATTTAGAGCACATAATGACACGATTCCAATTCCCACATTAAGCTAGCTCAACTTTCTACAGTATGACAAATTTTGATACCGAAATAGATACGATAAAGTATCCAAGTAATAAAATCTTACCCAACATGTGTGATGCCATGCATTATGTTTTATTGATAAGTATTTACTCAATGAGCACCAATGATTAGTTTAGAATGATCATATTAACTGGCCTATCAACTTGAAATGTATGCACTAATTCGTTTGTAACTTTTGATTTAGAGCTCAAAATGACACGATTCCAATGCCCATGTTAATCTAGCTCAATTTTCTATATTGTGACAAAATTTGAGACAAAAATAGATTCGACATAGCCTCCAACTAATCCAGTCTATCCAAAACTACAGCATTCCATTCATTGTGCTTCAGTTATAAGCTTTTATGAACACCAATAGTCAGTTTAGAATGATCATTTTAACTAGGTGATCAACTTGAAATGTCTGCACTAAATCATGCCTAACATTGGATTTAGATGTCAGAATGAACAAATCCGAAGCCCACGTTAATCTAGATCAATTTTCTATATTGTGAAAAAATTTGATACAAAAATAGGTTCGACAAAGCGTACAAGTAATCCAATCTATCCAAAACTGCATCATGCCTTGTAGTGTGATTCATTTATAAGCTGTTATTCCATGGGCATCAATGATGAGTTTATAATGATTATTTTAACTGGCCAATCAAATTGACATGTCTGGACTAGATCATCCGTAACTTTTTATTTATAGTTCAAAACGGCACGAATCCAATGACCACGTTAAGCTAGCTCAGTTTTCTGTATTGTGACATATTTTGAGACCGAATTAGATACGAAAAAGTATCCAGGTAATCCAATTTTACCCAAAATGTGTTATGCCATGCATTATTTTTCATTTATAAGTCTTGACTCAATTAGCAGCAATGATTAGTTTAGAATGATCATATTAACTTGCTGATCAATTTGATATGTCTGCACTAAATCGTCCGTAACTTTTGATTTATAGCTCAGAATGAAAAGATTCCAATGTCCACGTTAAGCTATATAAATTTTCTATTTTGTGACACAATTTAAAACATAAATAGATTCGACAAAGCGTCCAAGTAATCCAATCTATCCAAAACTGCGTCATACCATGCATTGTGCTTCATTTATAAGCATTTACTCAATCAGCATCAATAATCAGTTTAGAATGATCATTTTAACTGGCTGATAAACTTGACACGTCTGCACTAAATCGTCTGTAACATTTGATTTATTGCTCAAAATGACACGAATCCAATGCCCACGTTAAGCTATCTTAATAATCTATATTATGACATATTTTGAGACCAAAATAGATATGACAAAGCATCCAAGTAATCCAATTTTACCCAAAATGTGCGATGCCATGCATTATGTTTCATTTATAAGTCTTGACTCAATTAACAATAATGATTAGTTTAGAATAATCATATTAACTGGCTGATCAATTTGACATGTACGCACTAAATCGTCCGTAACTTTTTATTTAGAGATCAGAATGACAAGATTACAATGCCCATGTAAAGCTAGCTAAAGTTTCAATATTGTGACAAAATTTGAAACTAAAATAGATTCGACAAAGCATCCAAGTAATCCAATCTATCCAAAACTGCGTCATGGCATGCATTGTGCTTCCTTTATAAGCCTTTACTCAATAAGAATCAATTATAAGTTTAGAATGATCATTTTAACTGGCCTATCAACTTGACATGTCTCCACTAAATCGTCCGTAACTTTTGATTTATAGCCTAGAATGACACGAATAGAAATGCCCACGTTAACCTACCTCAATTTTCAATATTTTAACAAATTTTGAGACCAGAATAGATACGACAAAGTATTCAAGTAATCCAATCTTACTTAACATGTGTAATGCCATGAATTATGTTTTTTATAAGTCTTTCCTCAATGAACATCAGTGATTAGTTTAAAATGATCAATTTAACTGGCCAATCAACTAGACATGTCGGCACTAAATCCTTCATAACTTTTGATTTATAGATCAGAATGACACTAATCCAATGCCCATATTAAGTTAGCTCAATTTTCTATATTATGACATATTTTGAGACCGAAGTAGGAATGACAAATCATCCAAGTAATCCAATTTTACCCAAAATGTGTGATGTCATGCATTATGTTTCATGTATAAGTCTTGACTCAATTAACAACAATGATTAGTTTATAATGATCATATTAACTGCCTGATCAATTTGACATGTATGCACTAAATCGTCCGTAACTTTTTATTTGGAGCTCAGAATGACAAGATTCCAATGCCGACGTTAAGCTAGCTAGAGTTTCTATATTGTGACAAAATTTAAAACTAAACTAGATTCGACAAAGCATCCAAGTAATCCAATATATCCAAAACTGTTTTGCCATTCATTGTGCTTTATTTATAGGCCTTTACTCAATAAGAATCAATGATCAGTTTAGAATGATCATTTTAACTGGCCTATCAACTTGACATGTCTCCACTAAATCATCCGTAACTATTGATTTATAGCCTAGAATGACCCGAATAGAAATACCCACGTTAACCTAGCTCAATTTTCAATATTTTCACAAATTTTGAGACCGAAATAGATACGACAAATTATCCAAGTAATCCAACCTTACCCAACTTGTGTGATGCCATGCATTATGTTTTATTTATAAGTCTTTACTCAATAAGCATCAATGATCAGTTTAGAATGATCATTTTAACTGGCCAATAACCTTGACATGTCTGCACTAAATCGTTCGTAACTTTTGATTTATAGATCAGAATGACACGAATCCAACACCCACATTAAGCTAGTTCAATTTTCTATATTATGACATATTTTGAGACCGAAATAGGAACGACAATGTATCCAAGTAACCAAATGTGTGATGCCATGCATTATGTTTTATTTATTAGTCTTTACTCAGTGAGCACCAATGATTAGTTTAGAATGATCATTTTAACTCGATCACCAATTTGACATGTCTGCACTAAATCGTCTGTAACTTTTGATTTAGAGCTCATAATGACACGATTCCACTTCTCACGTTAAGCTAGCTCTTTTTTATATTGTGACAAAATTTGAGACAAAAAGGCATCCAAGTAATCCAATCTATCCAAAATTGCGTCATGCCATGCCATGTGCTTCATTCATAAGCCTTTACTCAATGAGCATCAATGATCAGCTTAGAATGATCATTTCAACTGTCCAATCAACTTGATATGTTTGCAATAAATCGTATGTAAATTTTCATTTATACCTCAAAATGACACAAATCCAATGCCCATGTTAAGCTATCTCATTTTTCTATATTGTTACATATTTTGAGACCGAAATGGATACAACAAAGTATCCAAGTAATCCAATTATATCAAAAATGTGTGATACCATGCATTATGATTCATTTATAAGTCTTTACTCAATGAGCACCAATGATTGGTTTAGAATGATCATATTAACTTGCTGATCAATTTGACATGTCTACACTAAATCGTCCGTAACTTTTTATTTAGAGCTCACAATGACAAGATTCCAATGCCAACGTTAAGCTAGCTAAAGTTTCTATATTGTTACAAAATTTGAAACTAAAATATATTCGAAAAAGCATCCAAGTAATCCAATCTATCCAAAACTGCGTCATGCCATGCATTGTGCTTCATTTATAAGCCTTTACTCAATAAGAATCAATGATCAGCTTAGAATGATCATTTTAGCTGGCCTATCAACTTGACATGTCTGCACTAAATCGTCCGTAACTTTTGATTTATATCCTAGAATGACACGAATAGAAATGCCCACGTTAAGCTAGCTCAATTTTTCAATATTTTGACAAATTTTGAGACCGAAATAGATACTACAAAATATCCAAATAATCATTTCTTACCCAACATGAGTGATGCCATGCATTATAGTTTTTTATAAGTCTTTACTCAATGAACATCAATGATCATTTTAAAATGATCATTTTAACTGCCCAATCAACTTTACATGTCTACAATAAATCGTTCGTAACTTTTGATTTATAGATCAGAATGACACGAATCCAATGCCCACATTAAGCTAGCTCAATTTTCTATATTGTGACACATTTTGAGACCAAAATAGGTACAACAAAGTATGCAAGAAATCCAATTTTACACAAAATGTGTGATGCCATGCATTATGTTTCATTTATAAGTCTTTACTCAATGACCACCAATGATTAGTTTAGATTGATAATATTTACTGGCTGATCAATTTGACATGTCTGCATTAAATCGTATGTAACGTTTGATTTAGAGCTCATAATGACACGATTCCAATTCCCACGTTAACCTAGCTCAATTTTCTATATTGTGACAAAATTTGAGACAAAAAGGTGTCCAAGTAATCCAATCTATCCAAAATTACGTCATGCCATGCCATGTGCTTCATTTATAAGCCTTTACTCAATGAACATCAATAACCAGCTTAGGATGATCATTTTAACTGTCCAATCAATTAGAAATGTCTGCACTAAATCGTACGTAACTTTTCATTTATACCTCAAAATGACACGAATCCAATGCCCATGTTAAGCTAGCTAAATTTTCTATATTGTTACATATTTTGAGACCGAAATAGATACAATAAAGTATCCAAGTAATCCAATTTTACCCAAAATGTGTGATGCCATGCATTATGTTTCGTTTATAAGTCTTTACTCAATGAGCACCAATGATTAATTTAGAATGATCATATTAACTGGGTGATCAATTTAACATGTTTGTACTAAATCGTCCGTAACTTTTTATTTAGAGCTCAGAATGACAAGATTCCAATGCCCATGTTAAGCTAGCTAAAGTTTCTATATTGTGATAAAATTTGAAAAGCGTCCAAGTAATCCAATCTATCCAAAACTGCGTCATGCCATGCATTGTGCTTATTTACAAGGCTTTACTCAATGAGAATCAATGATCAGTTTAGAATGATTATTTTAACTAGCCTATCAACTTGATATGTCGGCACTAAATCGTTCGTAACTTTTGATTCATAGTCTAGAATTACAGGAATCTAATGCCCACGTTAAGCTTGCTCAATTTTCAATATTTTGACAAATTTTGAGACCAAAATAGATACGACAAAGTATCCAAGTAACCCAATCTTACCCAACATGTGTGATGCCATGCATTATGATTTATTTATAAGTCTTTACTCAATGAGAATCAATGATCAGTTTAGAATGATTATTATAACTGGCCTATCAACTTGACATTTCTGAACTAAATTGTCCGTAACTTTTGATTTATAGCCTTGAATGACATGAATCCAATGCCCACGTTAAGCAAGCTCAATTTTCAATATTTTGATAAATTTTCAGACAGAAATAGATACGATAAAATATCCAAGTAATCCAATCTTACCCAACATGTGTGATGCCATGCATTATATCTTTTTATAAGTCTTTACTCAAATGAGCATCAATGATCAGTTTAAAATGATCATTTTAATTGGCCAATAAACTTGACATGTCTACACTAAATCATTTGTAACTTTTGATTTAAAGATCAGAGTTACACTAATCCAATGCCCACGTTAAGCTAGCTCAATTTTCTATATTGTGACATATTTTGAGACCGAAATAGATACAACAAAGTGTCCAAGTAATCCAATTTTACCAAAAATGTTTGATGTCATGCACTATGTTTCATTTATAAGTCTTTACTCAACGAGCACCAATGATTAGTTTAGAATGATCATATTAACTTCCTGATCAATTTGATATGTCTGCACTAAATCGTCTGAAACTTTTTATTTAGAGCTCAGAATGACAAGATTCCAATGCCCACGTTAAGCTAGTTAAAGTTTCTATATTGTGACAAAATTTGAAACTAAAATAGATTTGACAAAGCGTCCACGTAATCCAATCTATACAAAACTGCGTCATGCCATGCATTGTGCTTCATTTATAAGCCTTTACTCAATAAGAATCAATGATCAGCTTAGAATGATCATTTTAATTGGCCTATCAACTTTACATGTCTGCACTAAATCGTCAGTGACTTTTGATTTATAGCCTAGAATAACACGAATCCAATGCCCACGTTCAGCTAGCTCAATTTTCAATATTTTGACAATTTTTGAGACCGAAATAGATACGACAAAGTATCCAAGTAATCCAATATTACCTAACATGTGTGATGCCATGCATTATGTTTTTATTATAAGTCTTTACTCAATTAGCATCAATGATCAGTTAAAAATGATCATTTTAACTGGCCAATAACCTTGGCAATTCTGCACTAAATCGTTCGTAACTTTTGATTTATATATCAGAACGACACGAATCCAATGCCCACGTTAAGCTTTCTCAATTTTCTATATTGTGACATCTTTTGAGACTGAAATAGATACAACAAAGTATCCAAGTAATCCAATCATACCCAACATGTGTGATGCCATGCATTATGTTTTATTTATAAGTCTATACTCAATTGATCAGTTTAGAATGATCATTTTAACTGCCCAATCAAGTTGACATGTCTGCACTAAATCGTCCGTAACGTTTGATTTATAGATCAGAATGACACGAATCCAATGCTCACGTTAAGCTAGCTCAGTTTTCTATAATGTTACATATTTTGATACCGAAATATATACGAAAAAGTATCCAAGTAATCCAATTTTACCTAAAATGGGTGATGCCATGCATTATGTTTCATTTATAAGTCTTTACTCAATGAGCACCAATGATTAGTTTAGAATGATCATATTAATTGGCTTATCAATTGGAAAGGTCTGCAGTAAATTATCCGTAACTTTTGATTTATAGCTCACAAATGACATTATTCCAATTCCCACGTTAATCTAGCTCAAGTTTTTATATTATGACAAAAGTTTAGACAAAAATGCGTTCAAGTAATCCAATCTATCAGAAATTGCGTCATGCCATGCCATGTGCTTCATTTATAAGCCTTTAGTCAATGAGCATCAATGATCATTTTTACTTGCCAATCAACTTGACATGTCTACTGTAAATCGTCTGTAACTTTTGATTTATAGCTCAAAATGACATGAATCCAATGCCCATGTTAAGCTAATTCAATTTTCTATATTGTTACATATTTTGAGACCAAAATAGATACGACAAAGTATCAAACTAATCCAATTTTACCCAAAATGTGTGATGTCACGCATTATGTTTCATTTATAAGTCTTTACCCAGTGAGCACCAATGATAGGTTTAGAATGATCATATTAATTGGCTGATCAATTTGACATGTATGCACTAAATCGTCTGTAACTTTTTATTTAGAGCTCAAAGAGACATGATTCCAATTCCCACGTTAAGCAAACTCAATTTTCTATAATGTGACAAAATTTGAGACAAAAGGCGTCCAAGTAATCCAATATATCCAAAATTGCGTCATGCCATGACATGTGCTTCATTTATAAGCCTTTACTTAATGAGCATCAATGATCAGTTTAGAATGATCATTTTAACTGGCCAATCAACTTGACATTTCTGCACTAAATCTTGTGTAACTTTTGATTTATAGCTCAAAATGACACGAATCCAATGCACATGTTAAGCGAGCTCAATTTTCTATATTGTTAGATATTTTGAGACCGCAATACATACGACAAAGTATCCAAGTAATCCAATTTTACCCAAAATGTGTGATGTCATGCATTATGTTTCATTTATGAGTCTTTACTCAATGAGCACCAATTATTAGTTTAGAATGATCATATTAACTGGCTAATCAATTTGGCATGTTTGCACTAAATCGTCCGTAAGTTTTTAATTAGAGATAAGAATGACAAGATTCCAATGGCCACGTTAAGCAAGCTAAAGTTTATATATTGTGAAAAAATTTGAAACTAAAATAGATTCCACAAAGCGTCTAAGTAATCCAATCTATCCAAAACTGTGTCATGCCATGCATTGTGCTTCATTTATAAGCTTTTACTCAATGAGAATCAATGATCAGTTTAGTATGATCATTTTTACTTGCCAATCAACTTGACCTGTCTACTGTAAATCGTCCGTAACTTTTGATTTATAGCTCAAAATGACATGAATCCAATGCCCATGTTAAGCTAATTCAATTTCTATATTGTTACATATTTTGAGACCAAAATAGATACGACAAAGTATCAAAATAATCCAATTTTACCCAAAATGTGTGATGTCAACATTATGTTTCATTTATAAGTCTTTACTCAGTGAGCACCAATGATAGGTTTAGAATGATCATATTAATTGGCTGATCAATTTAACATGTATGCACTAAATCGTCTGTAACTTTTTATTTAGAGCTCAAAGAGACATGATTCCAATTCCCACGTTAAGCAAACTCAATTTTCTATAATGTGACAAAATTTGAGAAAAAAGGCGTCCAAGTAATCCAATCTATCCAAAATTGTGTCATGCCGTGACATGTGCTTCATTTATAAGCCTTTACTTAATGAGCATCAATGATCAGTTTAGAATGATCATTTTAACTGGCCAATCAACTTGACATTTCTGCACTAAATCGTGTGTAACTTTTGATTTATAGCTCAAAATGACACGAATCCAATGCCCATGTTAAGCGAGCTCAATTTTCTATATTGTTAGATATTTTGAGACCGCAATACATACGACAAAGTATCCAAGTAATCCAATTTTACCCAAAATGTGTGATGTCATGCATTATGTTTCATTTATGAGTCTTTACTCAATGAACACCAATTATTAGTTTAGAATGATCATATTAACTGGCTAATCAATTTGGCATGTTTGCACTAAATCGTCCGTAAGTTTTTAATTAGAGATAAGAATGACAAGATTCCAATGGCAACGTTAAGCAAGCTAAAGATTATATATTGTGAAAAATTTTGAAACTAAAATAGATTCCACAAAGCGTCTAAGTAATCCAATCTATCCAAAACTGTGTCATGCCATGCATTGTGTTTCATTTATAAGCTTTTACTCAATGAGAATCAATGATCAGTTTAGTATGATCATTTTTACTTGCCAATCAACTTGACATGTCTACTGTAAATCGTCCGTAACTTTTGATTTATAGCTCAAAATGACATGAATCCAATGCCCATGTTAAGCTAATTCAATTTCTATATTGTTACATATTTTGAGACCAAAATAGATACAACAAAGTATCAAAATAATCCAATTTTACCCAAAATGTGTGATGTCACGCATTATGTTTCATTTATAAGTCTTTACTCAGTGAGCACCAATGATAGGTTTAGAATGATCATATTAATTGGCTGATCAATTTGACATGTATGCACTAAATCGTCCGTAACTTTTTATTTAGAGCTCAAAGAGACATGATTCCAATTCCCACGTTAAGCAAACTCAATTTTCTATAATGTGACAAAATTTGAGACAAAAGGCGTCCAAGTAATCCAATATATCCAAAATTGCGTCATGCCATGACATGTGCTTCATTTATAAGCCTTTACTTAATGAGCATCAATGATCAGTTTAGAATGATCATTTTAACTGGCTAATCAACTTGACATTTCTGCACTAAATCGTGTGTAACTTTTGATTTTTAGCACAAAATGACACGAATCCAATGCCCATGTTAAGCGAGCTCAATTTTCTATATTGTTAGATATTTTGAGACCGCAATACATACGACAAAGTATCCAAGTAATCCAATTTTACCCAAAATGTGTGATGTCATGCGTTATGTTTCATTTATGAGTCTTTACTCAATGAGAACCAATTATTAGTTTAGAATGATCATATTAACTGGCTAATCAATTTGGCATGTTTGCACTAAATCGTCCGTAAGTTTTTAATTAGAGATAAGAATGACAAGATTCCAATGGCCACGTTAAGGGGGTTTCGGCCAATTCATATATGAAGTTTGCCCCGTGGTTACGATTCGATAACGAACTTTGTTGCTGTGCAGTTTCATACATGAACTTAGTGTTTTATCCCGTAACATGCATTGACTTGACGGTGTTAGTCAAACCGTTAAAAATTTGCTTAGTCAGATAATAGATGTTTAAATAAATTTAATTAATTATTTAACTATTAACCTAAACGACTTCGTGTAGACTCCACGGTGTCCTTCGTCTCCGATTACAGTGTCCGCCGCATTTCTGAGCCCCAATTGGTCGATTAAGGCTTGAACACGTTTCATTTTCTTCGATTTAGGCAAGCTTCTCGGGAGACGAAACTCGGAAGCGAACATCAAGGTTTCTTTGACGGTGAGCATCGGAAAAAGGAGATCATCTTGCATTACATAAGCCGATATCACGTTCAGCAATCGAGATTCCAAAAACTTCTCCCCGTTTAGTTTCACAGAGCCTCGCAAACTCCCCTCCGAAACCCTCCCCGCCAATGCATCGATCAACGTGGATTTCCCCGCTCCGCTTGCACCGAGAACGGCGAGAATATCCCCGTTGCAAGCTTCCCCGGAAACATCATCGAGTAGAGTCTTCACCGAATGGGAACCTCGCCGAGAGAAATCAAACCGCCGACGAAGTGTGACATCATATTGAAGGTTGTTAAATGCTAGAACGAACGGCACACGTCGTATGTGTAAAGCTTCAACATCTATTACGTGATGATGCGGATCGTCGCTTCTGGCAACGGAGTCAGAATCTTTCTTCCGGAAACTATCGCAGTCTTTGAGCAACTCGACGAGCGTTGGTGATCCGACAGGAAAAACATATTGCGGTTCCTCCAAAACACGTGGCATAGTAATCGTTTTGAGCGCCAAAGTGATAAAATGATTCGTTTGTAGTGTCTTTACGGAATCAATCTGAATTATATAACTCTCTTTTGTTTTGTTTTGTTATGAAGGAATGTATATAGTTTGTTACGTTAAGTATTTATAAGTAAACTAAATTACGTATTTTAACTTATCACAGTAAAACTTTATCCTGAAACTTCAATTTCGATATAAATGTATCTGACAAACCATAGTCGAGAGTTATGTGCTTATATTGTAGATTAAGATCGTAAGGTGTTTGTGAGTCAATGCAACATTTTTGCTTTTGCAACATGATGTCGCATTTAATTTTTACCAACCATATATACATTTCAAATTGGGACATCAACCAAATTGAATTTAAATCGATGTCATGTTTTCTATTTATAAATATTAAAAAACAGGAATGATGTTTTTTGTCCACAATATAAAAATTGGTATGGGAGAGCTTTCCCATATGCACAGAGCTCGAGTAGTCGATTTCTCAGAGGAGGCGCGTTAATGGCGAGTTTGGTAAACCACATAGTAGTCTACCCGGTTCAAACCGGTTTGCATGACCTTAGAGAAACTACTGCCTTTCTCGTTTAATTGTCAAATTCATCGAAAACACAGAGACGCACGACGTCGAATAAGAACGAACGATGACTACTCTGCCATACGCTGAGGTCGATTGTAGCCTCAGGGCTCTAGCCGGCCGTGCAGAGGGTTTCGGCCGATTCGCCGTTGGTGGTCTCCACGGCGATCTCTATGTTGTCACTTCTCTTTCAGGTGATGTATTTCGCAGATGTTTCTACCAATCTATGTATAAAAACTACTATATGCTGATGCCTTACCAACGATCATATTGGAAATTCGAAATCGATGGATGATTCGAGCTTAATTTCGCCTTTGAATTGATTTTTCTGTGCTGATTTTTCGTCCTGTTGCCATGATTGTAAGATGCATTTGTGTATTGATATGAAAAACCGAATCTTTTTGGGTATTTTAGATGATGGACCTGGGTCGCTTCGGGAAGGAGGTAGGAGGAAAGAGCCATTATGGATTGTTTTTGCAGTTTCTGGAACCATTAATCTCAATTCATACTTGAGTGTATCGTCCTACAAGACGATTGATGGACGAGGACAGCGAATCAAGATCACGGGGAAAGGAATAAGATTGAAGGAATGTGAACATATCATCATTTGCAACTTGGAGTTTGAAGGTGGTAGAGGCCATGATGTTGATAGCTCGGGGAAGAAGGGGAAGAGGAAAATAATTAAGGGTAACTCCCACTTATTAAAACGTCGACGTTTTGCGTGTTTATTAAGATGTTGTCGTGGCTGACGTGTCATCCTAGTCAGCTAGGATTAACGGTGAGTTAAACGTCGTTTATCGCTAATGTATGTTTAATACTAATTAGTCCAGTCAATGCATGTTATGGAGTCAAACACTAAGTTAATGTATGAAAGTGCACAGCAACAAAGTTCGTTATCGAATCGTAACCACGGGTCGAAGTTCATGTATGAATTGGCCGAAACCCCCCACGTTAAGCAAGCTAAAGTTTATATATTGTGAAAAAATTTGAAACTAAAATAGATTCCACAAAGCCTCTAAGTAATCCAATCTATCCAGAACTGTGTCATGCCATGCATTGTGCTTCATTTATAAGCTTTTACTCAATGAGAATCAATGATCACTTTAGTATGATTATTTTTACTTGCCAATCAACTTGACATGTCTACTGTAAATCGTCTGTAACTTTTGATTTATAGCTCAAAATGACATGAATCCAATGCCCATGTTAAGCTAATTCAATTTCTATATTGTTACATATTTTGAGACCAAAATAGATACGACAAAGTATCAAAATAATCCAATTTTACCCAAAATGTGTGATGTCATGCATTATGTTTCATTTATAAGTCTTTACTCAGTGAGCACCAATGATAGGTTTAGAATGATCATATTAATTGGCTGATCAATTTGACATGTATGCACTAAATCGTCCGTAACTTTTTATTTAGAGCTCAAAGAGACAAGATTCCAATTCCCACGTTAAGCAAACTCAATTTTCTATAATGTGACAAAATTTGAGACAAAAGGCATCCAAGTAATCCAATATATCCAAAATTGCGTCATGCCATGACATGTGCTTCATTTATAAGCCTTTACTTAATGAGCATCAATGATCAGTTTAGAATGATCATTTTAACTGGCCAATCAACTTGACATTTCTACACTAAATCGTGTGTAACTTTTGATTTATAGCTCAAAATGACACGAATCCAATGCCCATGTTAAGCGAGCTCGATTTTCTATATTGTTAGATATTTTGAGACCGCAATACATACAACAAAGTATCCAAGTAATCCAATTTTACCCAAAATATGTGATGTCATGCATTATGTTTCATTTATGAGTCTTTACTCAATGAGCACCAATTATTAGTTTAGAATGATCATATTAACTGGCTAATCAATTTGGCATGTTGGCACTAAATCGTCTGTAAGTTTTTAATTAGAGATAAGAATGACAAGATTCCAATGCCCACGTTAAGCTAGCTAAAGTTTATATATTGTGAAAAAATTTGACACTAAAATACATTCCACAAAGCGTCCAAGTAATCCAATCTATCCAAAACTGTGTCATGCCATGCATTGTGCTTCATTTATAAGCTTTTACTCAATGAGAATCAATGATCAGTTTAGAATGATCATTTTAACTGGCAAATCAACTTGACATGTCTGTACTAAATCGTATATAACATTTGATTTATAGCTCAAAATAACACGAATCCAATGCCCATGTTAAGATAGCTCAATTTTCTATATTGTTACATATTTTGAGACCGAAATAGATACGACAAAGTATCTAAATATTCCAATTTTACCTAAAATGTGTGATGCCATGCATTATGTTTCATTTATAAGTCTTTACTCAATGAACACCACTGATTAGTTTAGAATGATCATATTAACTATTTGATCAATTTGACATGTCTGCAATAAATCGTTTGTAACTATTTATTTAGAGCTCAGAATGACAAGGTTCTAATGCCCACGTTAAGCTAGCTAAAATTTCTATATTGTGGCAAAATTTGAAACTAAATAGATTCGACAAAGCGT
Source organism: Pugionium dolabratum (assembly GCA_018901945.1). NCBI lineage: Eukaryota > Viridiplantae > Streptophyta > Magnoliopsida > Brassicales > Brassicaceae > Pugionium > Pugionium dolabratum. The sequence goes on along the minus strand of JAEVFF010000396.1, from coordinate 534,057 downwards.
CCAAATAATTTCAATCTATCCAAAACTCCGTCATGCCATGCATTGTGCACCATTTCTAAGCATTTACTAAATGAAAATCAATAATGAGTTTAAAATGATTATTTTAACTGGCCTATCAACTTGACATTTGTGCACTAAATCATCCGTAACTTTTGATTTATGACCTAGAATGACACGAATCCAATGCCCACGTTAATCTGGTTCAATTTTCAATATTTTGGCAAATTTTGAGACTGAAATAGATACGACAAAGTATCCAAGTAATCCAATCTTACCCAACATGTGTGATGCCATGAATTATGTTTTATTTATAAGCATGTGCTCAATTGATCAGTTTAGAATGATCATTTTAACTTGCCAATCAACTTGACATGTCTGCACTAAATCGTCCGTAACTTTTGATTTATAGATCCGAATGACACGAATCCAATGCCCACGTTAAACTAGCTAAATTTTCTATATTGTGACATATTTTAAGACCGAAATAGATACGATAGAGTATCCAAGTAATCCAATTTTACCCAAAATGTGTGATGCCATGTATTATGTTTCTTTTATAAGTCTTTACTCAATGAGCACCAATGATTAGTTTAGAATGATCACATTAAGTGGCTGATCAATTTGACATGTCTACACTAAATCTTCCGTAAATTTTGATTTAGAGCTTATAATGACATGATTCCAATTCACACGCTAAGCTAGTTCAATTTTTTATATTGTGACAAAAATTTAGACAAAAAGCCGTCCAAGTAATCCAATCTATCCAAAATTGCGTCATGCCATGCCATGTGCTTCATTTATTAGTCTTTACTCAATGAGCATCAATAATCAGTTTAGAATGATCATTTTAACTGGCCAATCAACTTGACATGTTTGCACTAAATCGTCCGTAACTTTTTATTCATAGCTTAAAATGACACGAATCCGATGCCCATGTTAAGCGAGCTCAATTTTCTATATTGTTAGATATTTTGAGACCGCAATACATACGACAAAGTATCCAAGTAATCCAATTTTACCCAAAATGTGTGATGTCATGCATTATGTTTCATTTATGAGTCTTTACTCAATGAGCACCAATTATTAGTTTAGAATGATCATATTAACTGGCTAATCAATTTGGCATGTCTGCACTAAATCGTCCGTAAGTTTTTAATTAGAGATAAGAATAACAAGATTCCAATGCCCACGTTAAGCTAGCTAAAGTTTATATATTGTGACAAAATTTGAAACTAAAATTGATTCGACAAAGCGTCAAAGTAATCCAATCTATCCAAAACTGTGTCATGCCATGCATTGAGCTTCACTTATAAGCTTTTACTAAATGGGAATCAATGCTCATTTTAGAATGATTATTTTAATTGGGCTATCAACCTGACATGTCTGCACTAAATCGTCCGTAACTTTTGATTTAGATGTCAGAATGAAACAAATCCAAAGCGCATGTTAACGTAGCTCAATTTTCTATATTGTGAAAAACTTCGAGACAGAAATAGGTTTGACAAAGCATCCAATTTATCCAATCTATTCAAAACTACGACATGCCTTGCATTGTGTTTCATTTATAAGCCTTTACTCAATGTGCATCAATGATCAGTTTATAATGATTATTTTAACTGGCCAATAAACTTGACATGTCTACATCTAAATCGTTGGTAACTTCTGATTTATAGCTCGGAATGACACGAATCCAATGCCCACGTTGTGCTACCTCAATTTTCTCTATTGTGACATATTTTGAGACTAAAATAGATACAACAAGGTATCCAAGAAATCCAATTTTACCCAAAATGTGTGATGTCATGCATTATGTTTCATTTATAATTCTGTACTCAATGAGCACCAATGATTAGTTTAGAAAGATCATTTAAAATAGTAGATGAATTTGACATGTCTACAGTAAATCGTTCGTAACTTTTGATTTAGAGCTCAAAATGACACGATTCTAGTGCCCACGTTAAGCTAGCTCAATTTTCTATATTTGTTTCAAAATTTTAGACAGAAATAGATTCGACAAAGCATCCAAGTAATCCAATATATCCAAAATTGCGTCATGCCATGCATGGTGGTTCATTTATAAGCCTTTACAAAAGGAGCACCAATGATCAATTTAGAATGATTATATTAACTTGTCGATCAACTTGATACCGAAATATATACGACAAAGTATCCAAGTAATCCAACTTTACCTAAAATGGGTGATGCCATGCATTATGTTTCATTTATAAGTCTTTACTCAATGAGCACCAATGATTAGTTTAGAATGATCATATTAATTGGCTGATCAATTGGATAGGTCTGCAGTAAATTATCAATAACTATTGATTTACAGCTCACAATGACACGATTCCAATTCCCACGTTAATCTAGCTCAATTTTTTATATTGTGACAAAATTTGAGACAAAAATGCGTTCAATTAGTCCAATCTATCCAAAATTGCATCATGGCATGCCGTGTGCTTCATTTATAAGCCATTACTCAATGAGCATCAATGATCATTTTTACTTGCCAATCAACTTGACTTGTCTACTGTAAATCGTCTGTAACTTTTGATTTATAGCTCCAAATAATATGAATCCTATGCCCATGTTAAGCTAGTTCAATTTTCTATATTGTTACATATTTTGAGACCAAAATAGATACGACAAAGTATCAAAATAATCCAATTTTACCCAAAATGTGCGATGTCACGCATTATGTTTCATTTATAAGTCTTTACTCAGTGAGCAGCAATGATAGGTTTAGAATGATCATATTAATTGGCTTATCAATTTCACATGTATGCACTAAATCGTCCGTAACTTTTTATTTAGAGCTCAAAGAGACATGATTCCAATTCCCACGTTAAGCAAGCTCAATTTTCTATAATGTGACAAAATTTGAGACAAAAGGCGTCCAAGTAATCCAATCTATCAAAAATTGCGTCGTGCCATGACATGTGCTTCATTTATAAGCCTTTACTCAATGAGCATCAATGATCTGTTTAGAATGATCATTTTAACTGGCCAATCAACTTGACATTTCTACACTAAATCATGTGTAACTTTTGATTTATAGCTCAAAATGATACGAATCCAATGCCCATGTTAAGCGAGCTCAATTTTCTATATTGTTACATATTTTGAGACCGCAATACATACGACAAAATATCCAAGTAATCCAATTTTACCCAAAATGTGTGATGTCATGCATTATGTTTCATTTATTAGTCTTTACTCAATGAGCACCAATTATTAGTTTAGAATGATCATATTAACTGGCTAATCAATTTGGCATGTTTGCACTAAATCGTCCGTAAGTTTTTAATTAGAGATAAGAATGACAAGATTCCAATGCCCACGTTAAGCTAGCGAAAGTTTATATATTGTGACAAAATTTGAAACTAAAATAGATTCGACAAAGCGTCAAAGTAATCCAATCTATCCAAAACTGTGTCATGCCATGCATTGTGCTTCATTTATAAGCTTTTACTCAATGAGAATCAATGATCAGTTTAGAATGATCATTTTAACCGGCAAATCAACTTGACATGTCTGCACTAAATCGTATATAACATTTGATTTATAGCTCAAAATAACACGAATCCAATGCCCATGTTAAGATTGCTCAATTTTCTATATTGTTACATATTTTGAGACCGAAATAGATACGACAAAGTATCTAAATAATCCAATTTTACCTAAAATGTGTGATTCCATGCATTATGTTTCATTTATAAGTCTTTATTCAATGAACACCACTGATTAGTTTAGAATGATCATATTAACGATCTGATCAATTTGACATGTATGCAATAAATCGTTTGTAACTATTTATTTAGAGCTCAGAATGACAAGGTTTTAATGCCCACGTTAAGCTAGCTAAAATTTCTATATTTTGGCAAAATATGAAACTAAATAGATTTGACAAAGCGTCCAAATAATTTCAATCTATCCAAAACTGCGTCATGCCATGCATTGTGCATCATTTATAAGCATTTACTAAATGAAAATCAATAATGAGTTTAAAATGATTATTTTAACTGGCCTATCAACTTGACATTTGTGCACTAAATCATCCGTAACTTTTGATTTATAACCTAGAATGACACGAATCCAATGCCCACGTTAATCTAGTTCAATTTTCAATATTTTGGCAAATTTTGAGGCTGAAATAGATACGACAAAGTATCCAAGTAATCCAGTCTTACCCAACATGTGTGATGCCATGCATTATATTTTATTTATAAGTCTGTACTCAACTGATCAGTTTAGAATGATCATTTTAACTGGCCAATCAACTTGACATGTCTGCACTAAATCGTCCGTAACTTTTGATTTATAGATGAGAATGACACGAAACCAGTGCCCACGTTAAGCTAGCTCAATTTTCTATAATGTTACATATTTTGATACAGAAATATATACGACGAAGTATCCAAGTAATCCAATTTTACCTAAAATGGGTGATGCCATGCATTATGTTTCATTTATAAGTCTTTACTCAATGAGCACCAATGATTAGTTTAGAATGATCATATTAATTGGCTGATCAATTGGACAGGTCTGCAGTAAATTATCCGTAACTTTTGAATTACAGCTCACAATGACACGATTCCAATTCCCACGTTAATCTAGCTCAATATTTTATATTGTGACAAAATTTGAGACAAAAATGCATTCATGTAATCCAATCTATCCAAAATTGCCTCATGCCATCTATCCCAACTGCCCGACGCCATGCATTATGTTTCATTTATAAGCGTCTAATCAATGAGCACCAATGATCAGTTAAGAATGATCATTTTAACAGGCCGATCAACTTGAAATAGATAAGATAGAAATAGATACGACAAAGCGTACAAGTAATCCAATCTATCCAAAACTGCGTGATGCCATGCATTATACTTCTTTTATAAGCCTTTACTCAATGAGCATCAATGATCAGTTTAGAATGATCATTTTAACTAGCCATTCATCATGACATGTCTGCACTAAATCGTCTATAACTTTTGATTTATAGCTCCGTATGACAAGAATCCAATGCCTACTTTAAGCTAGCTCAAATTTCTATATTGTGACATATTTGAGCCCGAAATAGATACAAAAAGTATCCAAGTAATCCAATATTACCCAAAATGTGTGATGCCATGCATTATGTTTCATTTATAAGTCTTTACTCAATGAGCACCAATGATTAGTTTAGAATGGTCATATTAACTGGCTGATAAAATTGACATGTGTGCACTAAATCGTCTAGAACTTTTGATTTAGAGCTCAGAATGACACGATTCCAATGCCCTTGTTAAACTAGCTCAATTTTCATTATTGTGAAAAAATTTGACACAGAAATAGATTCGAAAAAGTGTCCTAGTTATCTAATCTATCCAAACTGTGTCATGCCATGCATGTGCTTCATTTATAAGCATTTACTCAATGAGCATCGATAATTAGTTTAAAATGATCATATTGACTGGTTGATCAATTTGACATGTCTACACTAAATCGTCCGAAAGTTTGGATTTAGAGATAAAAATGACACAAATCCAAAGTCCACGTTAAGTTAGCTCAATTTTCTATATTGTGAAAAAATTTGGGACCGAAATAGGTTGGACAATGCCTCGAAGTATCCAATCTATCCGAAACTGCGTAATGCCTTGCATTGTGTTTCATTTATAAGCGTTTACTCATTGAGCATCAATGATCAGCTTAGAATGATCATTTTAATTGGCTAATCAACTTGACATACCTGCACTAAATCATCCGTAACTTTTGAGTTATAGCTCAAAATGACATGAATCCAATGCCCACATTAAGCTAGCTCAAATTTCTGTATTTTACCAAAATTTACGACCAAAATAGATACGACAAAGTATCCAAGTAATCCAATCTTACCCAAAATGCGTGATGCCATGCATTATGTTTCATTTATAAGTCTTTACTCAATGAGCACCAATGATTAGTTTAATGATCATATTAATTGGCTGATCAACTTGACATGTATGCACTAAATCGTCTGTAACTTTTTATTTAGATCTGAGAACGACAAGATTCCAATGCCCACGTTAAGCTAACTCAATATTATATGTTGTGACCAAATTTGAGAAGGAAAAAGATTCGACAAACCGTCCAAGTAATCTAATCTATCCTAAACTGCATCATGCCATGCATGTGCTTCATTTATAAGCTTTTACTCAATGAGCATTAATAATCAGTTTAAAATAATCATAATAACTGGCAGATAAATTTGACATGTCAACACTAAATGAGCACCAATGATCAATTTAGCATGACCATATTAACTGGTCGATAAACATGACATATCTGCACTCGTCCATAACTTTTGATTTAGAGATCAGAATAACAAGAATCATGTGCCCACGTTAAGCTAGCTTAAGTTTCAATATTGTGACAAAATTTGAGAAAGAAATATATATGAAAAAGTGTCCAAGTTATGCAATCTATCCTGAATTGCGTTATGCCATGTGTTAGGCTTCATTTAAAAGCCTCTACTTAATGAGCGCCAATGATCAGTTAAGAATAATCATTTTAACTAGTCGATCAATCAACTTGACATGTCTACACTAAATCGTCCGTAACTTTTTATTTAGAGCTCAGAATGACACAAATCCAAAGCCCACGTTAAACTAGTTTAATTTTTTATATTGTGACAAAATTAGAGACATAATTAGTTACGACAAAGAATCAATTAATACAATCTATCCAAAACTTTGGGATGTCATGCATTATGCTTCATTTATAAATCATTACTCAATGAGCACCAATGGTTTGTTTAGAATGATCATATTAACGTGTCAATCAACTTGACATGTCTGCACTAAATCTTTCGTAAATTTTGATTTAGAGCTAAGAATGCCACGAATCCAATTGCCACTTTAAGCTAGCTAAAGTTGCAATATTGTGACAAAATTTGAGATAGAAATAGATATGACAAAGCGTACAAGTAATCTAATCTATCCCAAACTGCATTATGCCATGCGTTATGCTTCATTTATAAGCCTCTACTTAATGAGCACCAATGATCAGTTAAGAACAATCATTTTAACTGGCCAATCAACTTGACATGTCTCCACTAAATCGTTCGTAACTTTTGATTTATAGCTCAGAATGACACAAATCATAATCCCACGTTAAGCTAGCTTATTTTCTTATATTGTGACAAAATATGAGACAAAAATAGATATGACAAAGAATCAAGTAATATAATCTATCCAAAACTGTGGGATACCATGCATTATGCTTCATTTATAAGCCTTTACTCAATGAGCACCAATGATCAGTTTAGAATGATAATATTAACGTGTCGATCCACTTGATATGTCTGCACTAAATCTTCCGTAACTTTTAATTTAGAGCTCAGAATGACACGAATCCAGTGCCCACGATAAGCTAGCTAAAGTTTCAATATTGTGACAAAATTTGATACATAAATAGATATGACAAAGCGTCCAAGTAATCCAATCTATCCCGAACTGCATTATGCCATGCGTTATGCTTCATTTATAAGTGTCTACTTAATGAGCACCAATGATCAGTTAAGAATTATTATTTTAACTAGCCGATTAACTTGACATATCAACACTAAATCGTCCGTAACTTTTTTTTAGAGCTCAGAATGACACAAATCCAAAGCTCACATCAACCTAGCTTAATTTTCTATATTGTGACAAAATATAAGACAGAAATAGATATGACAAAGCTACCAAATAATCCAATCCATCCAAACTGCGTGATGCCATGCATTGTGCTTTATTTGTAAGACTTTACTCATTGAGCATCAAAGATCAGTTTAGAATGATGATTTTAACTGGGTGATCAACTTGACATGTCTGCACTAAATCTTCCGTAACTTTTGATTTAGAGCTCNAACTTGACATGTTTGCACTAAATCGTCCGTAACTTTTTATTTATAGCTTAAAATGACACGAATCCAATGCCCATGTTAAGCGAGCTCAATTTTCTATATTGTTACATATTTTGAGACCGAAATACATACGACAAAGTATCCAAGTAATCCAATTTTACCCAAAATGTGTGATGTCATGCATTATGTTTCATTTATGAGTCTTTACTCAATGAGCACCAATTATTAGTTTAGAATGATCATATTAACTGGCTAATCAATTTGGCATGTCTGCACTAAATCGTCCGTAAGTTTTTAATTAGAGATAAGAATAACAAGATTCCAATGCCCACGTTAAGCTAGCTAAAGTTTATATATTGTGACAAAATTTGAAACTAAAATTGATTCGACAAAGCGTCAAAGTAATCCAATCTATCCAAAACTGTGTCATGCCATGCATTGAGCTTCACTTATAAGCTTTTACTAAATGAGAATCAATGCTCAGTTTAGAATGATTATTTTAATTGGCCTATCAACTTGACATGTCTGCACTAAATCGTCCGTAACTTTTGATTTAGATGTCAGAATGAAACAAATCCAAAGCTCATGTTAACGTAGCTCAATTTTCTATATTGTGAAATACTTCGAGAAAAAATAGGTTTGACAAAGCGTCCAATTTATCCAATCTATTCAAAACTACGACATGCCTTGCATTGTGTTTCATTTATAAGCCTTTACTCAATGGGCATCAATGATCAGTTTATAATGATTATTTTAACTGGCCAATAAACTTGACATGTCTACATTAAATCGTTGGTAACTTCTGATTTATAGCTCGGAATGACACGAATCCAATGCCCACGTTATGCTACCTCAATTTTCTCTATCGTGACATATTTTGAGACTAAAATAGATACAACAAGGTATCCAAGAAATCCAATTTTACCCAAAATGTGTGATGTCATGCATTATGTTTCATTTATAATTCTTTACTCAATGAGCACCAATGATTAGTTTAGAAAGATCATTTTAACTAGTAGATGAATTTGACATGTCTACTGTAAATCGTCCGTAACTTTTGATTTATAGCTCAAAATGACATGAATCCAATGCCCATGTTAAGCTAATTCAATTTCTATATTGTTACATATTTTGAGACCAAAATAGATACGACAAAGTATCAAAATAATCCAATTTTCCCAAAATGTGTGATGTCACGCATTATGTTTCATTTATAAGTTTTTACTCAGTGAGCACCAATGATAGGTTTAGAATGATCATATTAATTGGCTGATCAATTTGACATGTATGCACTAAATCGTCCGTAACTTTTTATTTAGAGCTCAAAGAGACATGATTCCAATTCCAACGTTAAGCAAACTCAATTTTCTATAATGTGACAAAATTTGAAACAAAAGGCGTCCAAGTAAACCAATCTATCCAAAATTGCGTCATGCCATGACATGTGCTTCATTTATAAGCCTTTACTTAATGAGCATCAATGATGAGTTTAGAATGATCATTTCTACTGGCCAATCAACTTGACATTTCTGCACTAAATTGTGTGTAACTTTTGATTTATAGCTTAAAATGACACGAATCCAATGCCCATGTTAAGCGAGCTCAATTTTCTATATTGTTAGATATTTTGAGACCGCAATACATACGACAAAGTATCCAAGTAATCCAATTTTACCCAAAATGTGTGATGTCATGCATTATGTTTCATTTATGAGTCTTTACACAATGAGCACCAATTATTAGTTTAGAATGATCATATTAACTGGCTAATCAATTTGGCATGTTTGCACTAAATCGTCCGTAAGTTTTTAATTAGAGATAAGAATGACAAGATTCCAATGCCCACGTTAAGGTAGCTAAATTTAATATATTGTGACAAAATTTGAAACTAAAATAGATTCCACAAAGCGTCCAAGAAATCCAATCTATCCAAAACTGTATCATGCCATACATTGTGCTTCATTTATAAGCTTTTACTCAATGAGAATCAATGATCAGTTTAGAATTATCAGTTTAGAATGATCATTTTAACTGGCAAATCAACTTAACATGTCTGCACTAAATCGTATATAACATTTGATTTACAGCTCAAAATGACACGAATCCAATGCCCATGTTAAGATATCTCAATTTTCTATATTGTTACATATTTTGAGACCGAAATAGATACGACAAAGTATCCAAATAATCCAATTTTACCTAAAATGTGTGATGCCATGCATTATGTTTCATTTATAAGTCTTTACTCAATGAACACCACTGATTAGTTTAGAATGATCATATTAACTATCTGATCAATTTGACATGTCTGCAATAAATCGTTTGTAACTATTTATTTAGAGCTCAGAATGACAAGGTTCTAATGCCCACGTTAAGCTAGCTAAAATTTCTATATTGTGGCAAAATTTGAAACTAAATAGATTCGACAAAGCGTCCAAATAATTTCAATCTATCCAAAACTGCGTCATGCCATGCATTGTGCACCATTTCTAAGCATTTACTAAATGAAAATCAATAATCAATTTAAAATGATTATTTTAACTGGCCTATCAACTTGACATTTGTGCACTAAATCATCCGTAACTTTTGATTTATGACCTAGAATGACACGAATCCAATGCCCACGTTAATCTAGTTCAATTTTCAATATTTTGGCAAATTTTGAGACTGAAATAGATACGACAAAGTATCCAAGTAATCCAATCTTACCCAACATGTGTGATGCCATGAATTATGTTTTATTTATAAGCATGTGCTCAATTGATCAGTTTAGAATGATCATTTTAACTTGCCAATCAATTTGACATGTCTGCACTAAATCGTCCGTAACTTTTGATTTATAGATCCGAATGACACGAATCCAATGCCCACGTTAAACTAGCTAAATTTTCTATATTGTGACATATTTTAAGACCGAAATAGATACGATAGAGTACCCAAGTAATCCAATTTTACCCAAAATGTGTGATGCCATGTATTATGTTTCTTTTATTAGTCTTTACTCAATGAGCACCAATGATTAGTTTAGAATGATCACATTAAGTGGCTGATCAATTTGACATGTCTACACTAAATCGTCCGTAAATTTTGATTTAGAGCTTATAATGACATGATTCCAATTCACACGCAAAGCTAGTTCAATTTTTTATATTGTGACAAAAATTTAGACAAAAAGCCGTCCAAGTAATCCAATCTATCTAAAAATGCGTCATGCCATGCCATGTACTTCATTTATTAGTCTTTACTCAATGAGCATCAATAATCAGTTTAGAATGATCATTTTAACTGGCCAATCAACTTGACATGTTTGCACTAAATCGTCCGTAACTTTTTATTTATAGCTTAAAGTGACACGAATCCAATGCCCATGTTAAGCGAGCTCAATTTTCTATATTGTTACATATTTTGAGACCGCAATACATACGACAAAGTATCCAAGTAATCCAATTTTACCCAAAATGTGTGATGTCATGCATTATGTTTCATTTATGAGTCTTTACTCAATGAGCACCAATTATTAGTTTAGAATGATCATATTAACTGGCTAATCAATTTGGCATGTCTGCACTAAATCGTCCGTAAGTTTTTAATTAGAGATAAGAATAACAAGATTCCAATGCCCACGTTAAGCTAGCTAAAGTTTATATATTGTGACAAAATTTGAAACTAAAATTGATTCGACAAAGCGTCAAAGTAATCCAATCTATCCAAAACTGTGTCATGCCATGCATTGAGCTTCACTTATAAGCTTTTACTAAATGGGAATCAATGCTCATTTTAGAATGATTATTTTAATTGGCCTATCAACCTGACATGTCTACACTAAATCGTCTGTAACTTTTGATTAGATGTCAGAATGAAACAAATCCAAAGCGCATGTTAACGTAGCTCAATTTTCTATATTGTGAAAAACTTGGAGACAGAAATAGGTTTGACAAAGCATCAAATTTATCCAATCTATTCAAAACTACGGCATGCCTTGCATTGTGTTTCATTTATAAGCCTTTACTCAATGGGCATCAATGATCAGTTTATAATGATTATTTTAACTGGCCAATAAACTTGACATGTCTACATCTAAATCGTTGGTAACTTCTGATTTATAGCTCGGAATGACACGAATCCAATGCCCACGTTGTGCTACCTCAATTTTCTCTATTGTGACATATTTTGAGACTAAAATAGATACAACAAGGTATCCAAGAAATCCAATTTTACCCAAAATGTGTGATGTCATGCATTATGTTTCATTTATAATTCTGTACTCAATGAGCACCAATGATTAGTTTAGAAAGATCATTTAAAATAGTAGATGAATTTGACATGTCTACAGTAAATCGTCCGTAACTTTTGATTTAGAGCTCAAAATGACACGATTCTAGTGCCCACGTTAAGCTAGCTCAATGTTCTATATTTGTTTCAAAATTTTAGAGAGAAATAGATTCGACAAAGCATCCAAGTAATCCAATATATCCAAAATTGAGTCATGCCATGCATGGTGGTTCATTTATAAGCCTTTACAAAAGGAGCACCAATGATCAATTTAGAATGATTATATTAACTTTCCGATCAACTTGACATTTCTGCACTAAATCGTCCGTAACTTTTGATTTATAGCTTAGAATGACCAGAATTTAATGCCCACGTTAAGCTAGCTCAAGTCAATATATTGTGACCAAATTTTAGACAGAAATAGATACGACAAAATATCCAAGTAATCTAATATATCCAATCATACCCAACATGTGTGATGCCATGCATTATGTTTTATTTATAAGTCTGTACTCAATTGATCATTTAAGAATGTTCATTTTAACTGGCCAATCAACTTGACATGTCTGCACTAAATTGTCCATAACGTTTGATTTATAGATCAGAATGACACGAATCCAATGCCCACGTTAAGCTAGCTCAATTTTCTATAATGTTACATATTTTGATACCGAAATATATACGACAAAGTATCCAAGTAATCCAACTTTACCTAAAATGGGTGATGCCATGCATTATGTTTCATTTATAAGTCTTTACTCAATGAGCACCAATGATTAGTTTAGAATGATCATATTAATTGGCTGATCAATTGGATAGGTCTGCAGTAAATTATCCGTAACTTTTGATTTACAGCTCACAATGACACGATTCCAATTCCCACGTTAATCTAGCTCAATTTTTTATATTGTGACAAAATTTGAGACAAAAATGCGTTCAATTAGTCCAATCTATCCAAAATTGCATCATGCCATGCCGTGTGCTTCATTTATAAGCCTTTACTCAATGAGCATCAATGATCATTTTTACTTGCCAACCAACTTGACTTGTCTACTGTAAATCGTCCGTAACTTTTGATTTATAGCTCAAAATAATATGAATCCAATGCCCATGTTAAGCTAGTTCAATTTTCTATATTGTTACATATTTTGAGACCAAAATAGATACGACAAAGTATCAAAATAATCCAATTTTACCCAAAATGTGTGATGTCACGCATTATGTTTCATTTATAAGTCTTTACTCAGTGAGCAGCAATGATAGGTTTAGAATGATCATATTAATTGGCTGATCAATTTCACATGTATGCACTAAATCGTCCGTAACTTTTTATTTAGAGCTCAAAGAGACATGATTCCAATTCCCACGTTAAGCAAGCTCAATTTTCTATAATGTGACAAAAATTTGAGACAAAAGGCGTCCAAGTAATCCAATCTATCAAAAATTGCGTCGTGCCATGACATGTGCTTCATTTATAAGCCTTTACTCAATGAGCATCAATGATCTGTTTAGAATGATCATTTTAACTGGCCAATCAACTTGACATTTCTACACTAAATCATGTGTAACTTTTGATTTATAGCTCAAAATGATACGAATCCAATGCCCATGTTAAGCGAGCTCAATTTTCTATATTGTTACATATTTTGAGACCACAATACATACGACAAAATATCCAAGTAATCCAATTTTATCCAAAATGTATGATGTCATGCATTATGTTTCATTTATTAGTCTTTACTCAATGAGCACCAATTATTAGTTTAGAATGATCATATTAACTGGATAATCAATTTGGCATGTTTGCATTAAATCGTCTGTAAGTTTTTAATTAGAGATACGAATGACAAGATTCCAATGCCCACGTTAAGCTAGCTAAAGTTTATATATTGTGAAAAAATTTGAAACTAAAATAGATTCGACAAAGCGTCCAAGTAATCCAATCTATCCAAAACTGTGTCATGCCATGCATTGTGCTTCATTTATAAGCTTTTACTCAATGAGAATCAATGATCAGTTTAGAATGATCATTTTAACCGGCAAATCAACTTGACGTGTCTGCACTAAATCGTATATAACATTTGATTTATAGCTCAAAATGACACGAATCCGATGCCCATGTTAAGATAGCTCAATTTTCTATATTTTTACATATTTTGAGACCGAAATAGATACGACAAAGTATCTAAATAATCCAACTTTACCTAAAATGTGTGATTCCATGCATTATGTTTCATTTATAATTCTTTATTCAATGAACACCACTGATTAGTTTAGAATGATCATATTAACTATTTGATCAATTTGACATGTATGCAATAAATCGTTTGTAACTATTTATTTAGAGCTCAGAATGACAAGGTTTTAATGCCCACGTTAAGCTTGCTAAAATTTCTATATTGTGGCAAAATATGAAACTAAATAGATTTGACAAAGCGTCCAAATAATTTCAATCTATCCAAAACTGCGTCATGCCATGGATTGTGCATCATTTATAAGCATTTACTAAATGAAAATCAATAATGAGTTTAAAATGATTATTTTAACTGGCCTATCAACTTGACATTTGTGCACTAAATCATCCGTAAATTTTGATTTATAACCTAGAATGACACGAATCCAATGCCCATGTTAATCTAGTTCAATTTTCAATATTTTGGCAAATTTTGAGACTGAAATAGATACGACAAAGTATCCAAGTAATCCAATCTTACCCAACATGTGCGATGCCATGCATTATATTTTATTTATAAGTCTGTACTCAATTGATCAGTTTAGAATGATCATTTTAACTGGCCAATCAACTTGACATGTCTGCACTAAATCATCCGTAACTTTTGATTTATAGATGAGAATGACACGAATCTAGTGCCCACGTTAAGCTAGCTCAATTTTCTATAATGTTACATATTTTGATACAGAAATATATACGACGAAGTATCCAAGTAATCCAATTTTACCTAAAATGGGTGATGCCATGCATTATGTTTCATTTATAAGTCTTTACTCAATGAGCACCAATGATTAGTTTAGAATGATCATATTAATTGGCTGATCAATTGGACAGGTCTGCAGTAAATTATCCGTAACTTTTGAATTACAGCTCACAATGACACGATTCCAATTCCCACGTTAATCTAGCTCAATATGTTATATTGTGACAAAATTTGAGACAAAAATGCGTTCATGTAATCCAATCTATTCAAAATTGCCTCATGCCATGCCATGTGCTTCATTTATAAGCCTTTACTCAATGAGCATCAATGATCATTTTTATTTGCCAACCAAATTGACATGTCTACTGTAAATCGTCCGTAACTTTTGATTTATGGCTCAAAATGACATGAATCCAATGCCCATGTTAAGCTAGTTCAATTTTCTATGTTGTTACATATTTTGAGACCAAAATAGATACAACAAAGTATCAAAATAATCCAATTTCACCCAAAATGTGTGATGTCACCCATTATGTTTCATTTATAAGTCTTTACTCAATGAGCACCAATGATAGGTTTAGAATGATCATAGTAACTGGTTGATCAATTTGACATGTATGCACTAAATCATCCGTAACTTTTTATTTAGAGCTCAAAGAGACAAGATTCCAATGTCCATGTTAAACTAGCTAAAGTTTCTATATTGTAACAAAATAGATTCGACAAAGCATCCAAGTAATCCAATCTATCCAAAACTGTGTCATGCCATGCATTGTGCTTATTTTATAAGCCTTTAATCAATGAGAATCAATGATCAGTTTATAATAATTATTTTAACTAGCCTATCAACTTGAAATGTCTGCACTAAATCATCCATAACTTGTGATTTAGATGTCAGAATGAAACAAATCCAAAGCCCACGTTAATGTAGCTCAATTTTCTATATCCTAAAAATTTTTTGGACAAAATAGGTTCGACAAAGCGTCCAAGTAATCCAATCTATCAAAAATTGTGCCATGCCTTGCATTTTGCTTCATTTATAAGCCTTTACTCAATGGGCATCAATGATCAGTTTCTAATAATAATTTTAACTAGGCAATTAATTTGACATGTGTGCCCTAAATAGTATGTAACTTTTGATTTATAGCTCGAAATGACACGAATCCAATGCCCACGTTAATCTAGCTCAATTTTCTACATTGTGACAAAATTTGAGACAAAATAGGTTTGACAAAGCGTCCAAGTAATCAAATCTATCAAAACTTGCGTAATGCCATGTATTGTGATTCATTTATAAGTTTTTACTCAATGAGCATCAATAATCAGTTTAGAATGATCATTTAACTAGCCAATCAACTTGACATTTTTGCACTAAATCATCCGTAACTTTTGATTTATAGATCAAAATGATTCGAATCCAATGCCCACGTTAATCTAGCTCAATTTTTTATATTGTGACATACTTTGATACTAAAATAGATATGAAAAGTGTCTAAGTAATCCAATTTTACCCAAAATGTGTGAAGCCATGCATTATGCTTCATTTATAAGTCTTTACTCAATGAGCACCAATGATTAGTTTGGAATGATCATATTAAGTGTGTGATCAATTTGACATGTCTGCACTAAATCGTCCGTAAATTTTTATTTAGAGCTCAGAATGAGAAGATTCAAATGCCCACGTTAATATAGCTAAAGTTTCTGTATTGTGACAAAATTGGAAACTAAAATAGATTCGACAAAGCGTCCAAGTAATCCAATCTATCCAAAACTGCGTCATGCCATACATTGTGCTTCATTTATAAGCCTTTACTCAATAAGAATCAATGATCAGTTTAGAATGATTATTTTAACTGGCCTATCAACTTGACATGTCTGCACTAAATCATCCGTAACTTTTGATTTATATCCTAGAATGACACGAATCCAATTTCCACATTAAGCTAGCTCAATTTTCTATATTTTGAAAAATTTTGAGACCAAAATAGATACGACAAAATATCCAAGTAATCCAATCTTACCCAAAATGTGTGATGCCATGCATTATGTTTCATTTATAAATCTTTACTCAATGAGCACCAACGATTATTTTAGAATGATCATATTAACTGGTTGATCAATTTGACATGTATGCACTAAATTGTTGGTAACTTTTGATTTAGAGCTCGAAACGACACGATTCCAATGCCCATGTTAAGCTAGCTCAATTTTCTATGTTGTGACCAAATTTGAGACAGAACTAGATTAAAGAAAGCGTCCAAATAATCCAATTTATCCAAAGCGTCATGCCATGCATTGTGCTCATTTACAAGCCTTTACTCAATGGGCATCAATGTTTAGTTTTAAATGATCATTTTAACAGGCCAATCAACTTGAGATGTCTGCACTAAATAATCCGTAACTTTTGATTTATAGCTCAGAATGACACGTATCGAATGCCCCCGTTAAGCTACCTCAATTTTCTATATTGTGATATATTTTGAGTCTAAAATAGATACGACAAAGTATCCAAGTAATCCAATTTTACCCAAAATGTATGATGACATGCATTATGTTTCATTTATAAGTCTTTACTCAATGAGCATCAATGATTAGTTTATAATGATCATATTAAGTGGCTGATCAATTCGACATGTCTGCACTAAATCGTCCGTAACTTTTGATTTAGAGCTCATAATGACATGATTCCAATTCCCACATTAAGCCAGCTCAATTTTCTATATTGTGAAAAAATTTAAAACTAAAATAGATTCGACAAAGCGTCCAAGTAGTCCAATCTATCCCAAAATGTGTGATGCCATGCATTATGCTTCACTTATAAGCCTTTACTCAATCAACACCAATGATGAATTTAGAATGATCATATTAACTAGCCTATAACCTTGACATGTGTGCACTAAATCGTCCATAACTTTTGATTTAGAGCTCAGAGCCTTTACTCAATGAACATCAATAATCAGTTTAGAATGATCATTTTAAATGGCCGATCAACTTGACATGTCTGCACTAAATCGTCCATAACTTTCGATTTAGAGCTCAGAAGGACACAAATCCAAAGCCCACGTCAAGCTAGCTCAATTTTCTATATTGTGATAAAATTTGAGACAGAAATATATATGACAAAGCGTCAAGTAATCCAATCTATCCAAAAGTGCATGATGTCATTCATAGAGCTTCATTTATAAGCCTTTACTAAAGGAGCATCAATGATCAGTGTAGAATGGATCATTTTAACTTGTAGATAACTTTGACATGTCTGCACTAAATCATCTGTAAGTTTTGATTTAGAGCTCATAATGAAACGAATCCAACACCCACTATAATCTAGCTCAATTTTATATATTATGACAAAATTTGAGACAGAAATATATACGGCAAAGAGTCCAAGTTATCCCATCTATCCCAACTGCCCGACGCCATGCATTATGTTTCATTTATTAGCGTCTAATCAATGAGCACCAATGATCAGTTAAGAATGATCATTTTAACAGGCCGATCAACTTGAAATAGATAAGATAGAAATAGATACGACAAAGCGTACAAGTAATCCAATCTATCCAAAACTCCGTGATGCCATGCATTATACTTCTTTTATAAGCCTTTACTCAATGAGCATCAATGATCAGTTTAGAATGATCATTTTAACTAGCCATTCATCTTGACATGTCTGCACTAAATCGTCTATAACTTTTGATTTATAGGTCCGTATGACAAGAATCCAATGCCTACTTTAAGCTAGCTCAAATTTCTATATTGTGACATATTTGAGCCCGAAATAGATACAAAAAGTATCCAAGTAATCCAATATTACCCAAAATGCGTGATGCCATGCATTATGTTTCATTTATAAGTCTTTACTCAATGAGCACCAATGATTAGTTTAGAATGGTCATATTAACTGGCTGATAAAATTGACATGTGTGCACTAAATCGTCTAGAACTTTTGATTTAGAGCTCAGAATGACACGATTCCAATGCCCTTGTTAAACTAGCTCAATTTTCATTATTGTGAAAAAATTTGAGACAGAAATAGATTCGAAAAAGTGTCCTAGTTATCGAATCTATCCAAACTGTGTCATGCCATGCATGTGCTTCATTTATAAGCATTTACTCAATGAGCATCGATAATTAGTTTAAAATGATCATATTGACTGGTTGATCAATTTGACATGTCTACACTAAATCATCCGAAAGTTTGGATTTAGAGATAAAAATGACACAAATCCAAAGTCCACGTTAAGTTAGCTCAATTTTCTATATTGTGAAAAAATTTGGGACCGAAATAGGTTGGACAATGCCTCGAAGTAATCCAATCTATCCGAAACTGCGTAATGCCTTGCATTGTGTTTCATTTATCAGTTTAAAATAATCATAATAACTGGCAAATAAATTTGACATGTCAACACTAAATGAGCACCAATGATCAATTTAGCATGATCATATTAACTGGTCAATAAACATGACATATCTGCACTCGTCCATAACTTTTGATTTAGAGATCAGAATAACAAGAATCATGTGCCCACGTTAAGCTAGCTTAAGTTTCAATATTGTGACAAAATTTGAGAAAGAAATATATATGAAAAAGTGTCCAAGTTATGCAATCTATCCTGAATTGCGTTATGCCATGTGTTAGGCTTCATTTAAAAGCCTCTACTTAATGAGCGCCAATGATCAGTTAAGAATAATCATTTTAACTAGTCGATCAATCAACTTGACATGTCTACACTAAATCGTCCATAACTTTTTATTTAGAGCTCAGAATGACACAAATCCAAAGCCCACGTGAAACTAGTTTAATTTTTTATATTGTGGCAAAATTAGAGACAGAACTAGTTACGACAAAGAATCAATTAATACAATCTATCCAAAACTTTGGGATGTCATGCATTATGCTTCATTTATAAATCATTACTCAATGAGCACCAATGGTTTGTTTAGAATGATCATATTAACGTGTCAATCAACTTGACATGTCTGCACTAAATATTTCGTAAATTTTGATTTAGAGCTAAGAATGCCACGAATCCAATTGCCACTTTAAGCTAGCTAAAGTTGCAATATTGTGACAAAATTTGAGATAGAAATAGATATGACAAAGCGTACAAGTAATCTAATCTATCCCAAACTGCATTATGCCATGCGTTATGCTTCATTTATAAGCCTCTACTTAATGAGCACCAATGATCAGTTAAGAATAATCATTTTAACTGGCCAATCAACTTGACATGTCTCCACTAAATCGTTCGTAACTTTTGATTTATAGCTCAGAATGACACAAATCATAATCCCACGTTAAGCTAGCTTATTTTCTTATATTGTGACAAAATTTGAGACAAAAATAGATATGACAAAGAATCAAGTAATATAATCTATCCAAAACTGCGGGATACCATGCATTATGCTTCATTTATAAGCCTTTACTCAATGAGCACCAATGATCAGTTTAGAATGATAACATTAACGTGTCGATCAACTTGATATGTCTGCACTAAATCTTCCGTAACTTTTAATTTAGAGCTCAGAATGACACGAATCCAGTGCCCACGATAAGCTAGCTAAAGTTTCAATATTGTGACAAAATTTGATACATAAATAGATATGACAAAGCGTCCAAGTAATCCAATCTATCCTGAACTGCATTATGCCATGCGTTATGCTTCATTTATAAGTGTCTACTTAATGAGCACCAATGATCAGTTAAGAATTATTATTTTAACTAGCCGATTAACTTGACATATCCACACTAAATCGTCCGTAACTTTTTTTTAGAGCTCAGAATGACACAAATCCAAAGCTCACATCAACCTAGCTTAATTTTCTATATTGTGACAAAATATAAGACAGAAATAGATATGACAAAGCTACCAAATAATCCAATCCATCCAAACTGCGTGATGCCATGCATTGTGCTTTATTTGTAAGACTTTACTCATTGAGCATCAAAGATCAGTTTAGAATGATGATTTTAACTGGGTGATCAACTTGACATGTCTGCACTAAATCTTCCGTAACTTTTGATTTAGAGCTCAGAATGACACAAATCAAAAGCCCACGTTAAGTATGCTTAATTTTATATATTGTGACAAAATTTGAGACAAAAATAGATACGACAAGGCATCCAAGTAATCCAATCTATCTGAAAATGTGTGATGCAATGCATTGTGCTTCATTTCTAAGTATTTACTCAATGAGAATCAATGATCAGTTTATAATAATCATTTTAACTGGTCAACTTGACATATTTGCATTAAATCGTCCGTAACTTTTGATTTATAGCTCAGCATGAAACAAATCCAATGTCCACGTTAAGCTAGCTCAATTTCTATATTGTGACAATTTTTGAATCAAAAATAGATAGGACAAAGCATCCAAGTAATACAATCTATCCCACACTGCGTGATGCCATGCATTATGATTAATTTATAAGCCTTTACTCAATGAGCACCAATGATTAGTTTAGAATGATCATATTAACTTATCTATCAACTTGACATGTCTCCACTAAATCGTTTGTAACTTTCGATTTACAGGTCAGAATGACACAAATCCAATGCCCACATTAAACTAGCTCAAGTTTCAATATTGTGACAAAATTTGAGAAAGAAATTGATATGACAAAGCATCCAAGTTATCCAATCTAACCCGAACTGCGTGATGCCATGTGTTATGCTTCATCTATAAGCCTCTACTTAATGAGCACCAATGATCAGTTAAGAATGATCATTTCAACGTGCTGATCAACTTGATATCTCCACACTAAATCCTCCGTAACTTTTGATTTAGAGCTCAGAATGACACAAATCCAAAACCCACGTTAAGCTAGCTTAATTTTCAATATTGTGATTAAATTTAAGACAGAAATAGATATGACAATGCATCCAAATAATCCAACTTATCCAAACTGCGTGATGCCATGCATTGTGCTTTATTTATAATCCTTTACTCAATGAGAATCAATGACCAGTTTAAAATGATCATTTTAACTGGCTGATCAACTTGACATGTCTCCACTAAATCGTCCGTAACTTTTGATTTAGAGCTGAGAATGACACAAATCCACAACTCACGTTAACCTAGCTTAATTTTCTATATTTTGACAAAATTTGAGACAAAAATAGATAGGAAAAAGCATCCAAGTAATCCAATCTACCTAAAACTGCGTGATGCCATACATTGTCGATCATTGAAATGTTTGCACTAAATTGTTCAAAACTTTTGATTAATAGCTAAGAATGACACGAATGCGATATCCACATTAAGCTAGCTCAATTTTCTATATTGTGACAAGTTTTGTGACAGAAATAGATACGACAATGCATTTTGCTTAATTTATAAGCCTTTACTCAATGAGCACAAATGATCAATTTAGAATGTTCATATTAACTGGTCGATAAACTTGACATATCGGCACTAAATCATTCGTAACTTTTTATTTAGAGCACAAAATGAAACGAATCCAATGCCCACGTTAAGCTAGTTCATGTTTCAATATTGTGACAAAAATTGAGAACGAAATAGATATGACAAAGCATCCAAGTTATCCAATCTATCCCGAACTACGTGATGCCATGCGTTATGCTTCATTTAAAAGCCTCTACTTAATGAGCACCAATGTTCAGTTAAGAATGATCATTTTAACTAGCCGATCAACTTGACATTTCTCCACTAAATCGTCCGTCACTTTTGATTTAGAGGTCATAATAACACAAATCCAAAGCCCACGTTAAGCTAGCTTAATTTTATATTTTGTGACAAAATTTGAGACAAAAATAGATTCGACAAAGCGTCCAAGTAATCCAATCTATCCAAAATTGTGTGATGCCATGTATTATGCTTCATTTATAAGCTTTTACTCATAAGAATCAATGATCAGTTTACACTACAAGAAAACAAAGACTTTGCGACTACGTATGTGGTCCCAAAATCTTTGTCGCAAAATTATTTAGTCGCAAATCCGTCGCGATTTAGCGACTGATTTGCGACCACAGTAATAGTGGTACAATTTACGACTGATTTGCGACCAAACATTGGTGACTATATTTGCCACTACTTTGTGACTGGTTTTCAGTAACAAATTTTGCCACTACTTTGCAACTACATATGTGGTTGCAAAAGCCGTAATACCAAATGAGCCACAAAGTTTGTAATATATTCAGTCCCAAATCAGTCACAAATAATTGCAAGTGATTTGCGACTGAGGATGAATTTCCCGGAAAAATAGATGTAGTCGCAAATCAATCGCAAGTATTTGCGACAGATTTGCGACTGAATATAAAGTTTTAAAAAAGAAAATAGATATTGTCGCAAATTGGTCCCAAAAAAGTGAGACTGATCTGGGATTGATTTGTGACTACAACCGAATTAGATTTTAAAAAAAATAATTTAATTTTCAAAAATTTTAATTAATTAGTATTATTATTTTGAATTTAATTATTACTAATATTATTAATTAATTAATAATGAATATAATTTTTAATATTAGATTTAAAATATTTTTTTTAAAATAAATTATTTTATAATTATAAATATTATTATAATCATATAATAAATCAATTATGTTAATTAATTATTTTATAAAATCAAAAAGAAATTAAAAATTAAAAATATAAATTTTATTAAATAAAATTCAATTTACAAAAAAAAAATTAAATCTAATTCTCTAGCGGTGGGAATTGAAAATTCGAAGGCAAAAATGATTGTGGAGCGGTCGACGGTTTACCTGGGCATCGATATCCCGCATAAAAGATGCGAATGAGGGATCCGTCAATTGGAAATAGCCAACGAGCATCTCCAAATTGCAAATTTTCTTTTCATTTTCTTTTTTCATTTTCAGCATCTTCCGATTCGCTTAATTTGCGTGTTTTGCTCTTCAATTTGCGTATTTCGTTCTTCATTACGTATGTTGATTGTGTTTTGTTCTTCAATTCGGCGCTGGGCGGCTAAGAGTTTCTCCTGAAGCGAAACATAGTCGGTGGTAGTGGATTGTAATCCACTATGCCTACCCGACCCATGCACGGGGTTCAGGCTACCAAGTCCGTAGAGATGGCATCGGTTATCCGTAACAGAATACTACAAAACAACTAGAAAAAAATTAGAATATTACAAAAAATAATTAGAATTAATATAAACAATTTAATGTACATAAAAAATTATAAAAAAAAAATTTTTACGTGAATGAAGATCTCATTCTTCTCTTCTAGGGTTAGTTCAATTGGCCGGGAAGTACCATCGGACGTTTCTGTTGTATCGACCTCCACAATCACCATCTTTTCTTGGATGTTGCGTTTGTATGTTTCACATATTTTTTTTAGATTTCAAATCCACATACGAACCATCCGGCCGAGTGTGAGTCTTTATAAAGACCTCACCAATTGAGACAGGTCGTCCCAAATTATTTTTCTAAACATATTTTGAAATAAATTTTTATTAAAAAACAATAAAATTTTTAATTAAATTTAAATATTTTCAATTACTTACAATTTTCTGTTGGATTTTGCTATAGGATTTTTGGCCCGACAAATGCTTGTGCGGACCAAGGCCATTAGGAGCAGAGTTGCGGCTATTAGACGATTTGCTACTCCTCTCGTTAGACGTTTTTGTTCCCTAGTAGTCTACCATTATTTTGTACAGACTCGGGGAGATCCACCTGGGATGTTTGCCAGTTATATGAACCGTGCTCACCATCCCTTTCATCCAACTTACACAGATGGAATCAAACTCCTTCCGTACCACCGGGGTGACCATAGGATCACAGGTGTACGATTGCATTGAATTGAATAATATATTATTATTACTAAATTTGAAATTTTATGCAATAAACAATTTTTTTTTAAAAAAATTACTTATCGCAAATTCGATAAAATATTTTTCCTGCCATTCAGCAAGTACGACCGTTCAACTGTAGTAGAGGCCATCAAATTTATTTTTCAAAATTTTTTAAATTTGACGTGTAATAGCCCCTTTATCCCGATCAAACCTAATATTTTTAATATATTAAAGTTTTTAAATTTCAAATAAACCTGAATAAATTTTAAATAACTAATTTTAAATTAAATAAATTAAAACAAAAACTTTTGTGACTCTTACCGAGTCGTATTTGGTGCCGGCATTAGAGACAGTACTGTCAGGTACTGGTCCCGTCTCGGGGTTTGTAACAAACTATCAAGTGTGATAGTTTGTTCACCTGTGTCCGTTTCGAATACCGGAACATCTTCCTCCTCATGCTTGTCGGATTCTTGAAACCATGGGGCAGGATGGGTTTCAGGATCGGAGTGAGGGGTGAAGGTGTACTGTGGAGGGAGGCGGGATGCCTCTCTATAAGCGGCGGGTGAGGGGTTTGAGGAGGCCAAAGATTTACCACGGTCGGAAGATGACGGGATTTGTCGTCTTCCACGACCTCTCATCGACCTAGCGCCACTTGCCATTGGGTATTGGTTTTTTATTGGAATTGGGTTAAGTATTTTTGAGAAGATTTTAGAAAGTGAAGATTGTTTGAAGTGTGAAAATGAGGGAAAAGAGTCACGTATCGGTGGCAAAATTCAAAATTAATGAGGTGGTTGCAAATCAGTCACAAATTTGCGACTGATTTGCGACCACCAATTAATTTGGTAGGAACCGAAAACTTTCAAACTCCGACCAATTAATTTGGTGGGAATCGAAAAATTTTGAAATTTTCGATTCCCACCCAATTAATGGTGGTCGCAAATCAATCGCAAAATGCGACCACCAGTTATTTGGTAGGAGTTTTGTGACCAATTTGCGATCACATCTGATATTTGTGACCAATTTGCTACCACTTTTCAAAATGAAGTGGCATTGTGGTGGCAAAGTAGTCACAATTAATACCTCAAACCCAAAATTTTATGATTTTGTTGAATAAATTAAATTATATAAGATTGATAACTTGATTAGATGTTGCACAAACTTCAATTACTAAGAAAACAACAACATTTACCAAATTTACAAATCATTAACCTAAAACACTTAACACATTTCCTTAACCTTATACCTCTTAGATACATTTCAACTGTTTCTAAAATTTAAATGAACATAAATATGATTTTGTGTATATTTGGTCACTTATAATGGTTAGTACTTATCTAAAAATGCAAAACAAGTTATTAATGTAGAAAATACATAGGGAAAATGTGAATTTACCCTATGTAGTCTCAAAGTGGTCGCTATTCTGCGACCAATTTGCGACTGCAGTACAAATTTTAATCATGTGGTCGCAAATCAGTTGCATATTTGCAACTGATTTGAAACCACCTGTAATATTTGTGACCAGTTTGCCACCACATTCACAATGTAGTGGCAATGTGGTGGCAAAGTATTCACAATTAATACCCGAAACCTTAAATTTTATGATTTTGTTGAATAAATTGAATTATATAAGATTGATAACTTGATTAAGAGTTGTACAAACTTCAATTATTAAGTAAACAACATCATTTACAAATTTACCAAATTTACATATCATTTACCTAAAACACTTAACACATTTCCTTAACTTTATACCTCTTATATACATTTCAAATGTTTCTAAAATTTAAATGAATACAAATATTATTTTGTGTATATTGGCCACTTATAATGGTTAGTACTTACCTAAAAATGTAAAAACAAGTTGTAAATGATAAAAAAAAACAAAGGAAAAATGTTAATTTACCCTAACTGGTCGCAAAATAGCGACCATTTTGTGACTATGGTAGAAATTTTGATCTTGTGGTGGCAAATCAGTCGCAAATATGCAAGTGATTTCCGACCACCTGTAATATTTGTGACCAATTTGCTACTGCATTCCCAATGTAGTGGCAATGTGGTGGCAAAGCAGTCGCAATTAGTGTCATAAAACCTAAATTATATGGTTTTTATGAATACATTGAATTATATAAGGATCAAATGTCAAAAATACGTAAAACGTTACATATATTAATTACATCTCTTCGTTCTCGTCATCATCTGAACATGAAATATTACACTGAAATTCATCTTCTAGTTTGGCATCTCCAAGTTGAAATATTACACTGAAATTCATCTTCTAGTTTGGCATCTCCGACATCGTAATCAATTTCTTCGGTATGATTAACTCTATCGACCAAACGATCTACTTCTATCTCTTGAAAAACCATTACCTCTTCATCATTTTCTTGTTGCAACAGGCCAATCTCGTCTTTGTTTTTGTATTTCCCAAAAATGTTAGATCTAAGATGAACTTTCATAACATTGAGCCATGTTTGTTTTGATGATGATTTGGTGTGCGGATAGGGAATATAACAAATTTAATCTACTTGAGAGGCTGGTACATCATAATTAATGAAATATAAATTAGTTATATATATATATAAGAAAATTAATTATATAATTTTATGTACATTATACATATAAATTTACATATATTTATAGTTAATTATTTACGTACGTACCTAGAATAAATGGTTCGTATATGTAGTATTTCCCTGATGATAAGACATCAACGACGCCATTTTCCGACTTACGAGTTCCTTTTGAAAGCTTAGGATCGTACCACTCACATTTAAAAAGCGTGATCTTCAAATTTAGGAGGCCGAAATACTCAAGTTGAATGATATCTGTTAAAATCCCGTAGAAATCAGCTTCATTATATGCATCTGAGTAATTGTCTTTGATGAGGACATCAATACTAGCTCACTAGAAGCTGAGGAAGAGCCCATTAATATACCTATTATGAGACAAGCTCCAAGAACAAGATCAGGCACAAAAAACCTTAGTAAGATGTTCAACAAGTCTGTCGAGAGTCTCATAACAATCATAGAAGATGGAGGATTCCATGAAGCTGAATTTACTAAAGAATTACAAGAAGGAGACTATGAACAATTAAAGACTACAACAATTTCACTCCTTCCAGTTATACAAGGCTTCAGAGATACAACCTTGTTCATCATTGCTAAACAAACTTAAGAAGGCCTTATAAGGAGCTACAAGAGACCAAAGTGCGTATTTAAAATTCTTATGTTTTAATTAACAAGTTTATTTGCTTGTTTTTGCAGGAATGTGACTGTTAAGTTTAAGAGTCTTTTATTTGTCATTTGGTCCTAATGTCTTGTTGTTATTTTCGTTTTAGTCCTTCCATTATAATGTATTTTCAGCCCTAGAAGGCACTTGCTGCTGGACTATTATATAAAGTCCCTTCTCATCATGTAATCACTTAAGTTTTATGAAATAAAAACCTAGTTTTTCTTTCTTTGAAAGGAGCTGACGCCTGCAGCCTTCTTGTGTGAGAATCCTTGAAGCTTGAGTGCTCTAGACTTATCACAGATCTTCCATAATTTGTGTGGTGTCTTTCAATCCACCTCTCTACTCAATCCTTACTTAGATCCTCCAGAAAGTGCTCTACAGCCAGCTGAAGGGTCACCATCAACCCATCACTCCTGAGTCTCTAGAAAGTGTTGTACAGCCAGCTATAGCCTCTCCAGCATTTCTCCTTGCTCGAACAAGTCCTCTTGTTCGTGCATCAGTCTCCCTTGACACAAATGCCGTAGTTACATGTCTTTCTCCTATGTCCATGTTTCTTTATGTGGAACATATAACCTCTTGTAAAATAGATAGACCCTTTATGTTGACGCTTTATTCATCGGCCCTTGAACTAATTCTTGAGCCCATATCGGAAAGACAAGTGCATCTGTGAAGTGCATGCATTGACCTATAATCACATATATATAAAAAGTTAGTATTTCAAAATTAAAAAATTTAATGTAATATACATGTCAATTAATTAAACATATATAATCTCGAACCCATATGTGAAACTCTTGCTCTGTTTTTGATGAAATGTCATCTTCCGAAAGATATGGATACGTACAACGAATGTGATATTCAAACATGCTAAAATTAAATATGAAAAAGTTATATATATTGCTTGATTACAATGAAATTGAAATGTAATAAATACAATTGTTTTCATTGTATTTACCTCTCTGGTGGTCGAAAATATTCACAATTCCGCAAAACATATGCATATGCATATTTGTATTCTTTTTCAAAGAGCCATATTTCTTTACATTTACCACTTGGACAACCTATGTGAGTAAATATATCCAGCACTCCGGGTATCATTGATCACTTTAGCATCATTGATCAGTTTATAATGTTCATTTTAACTGGCCAATGAACTTGACATGTGTGTATTAAATCGTCTGTAACTTTTTATATATAGCTCAGAATGACACGAATCCAATGCCCACATTAAGTTAGCTCAATTTTATATATTGTGACAAGTTTTGAGACCAAATTAGATACGAAAAAGTATCCCAATAATCCAATCTTACCCAAAACCGCGTCATGCCATGCATTATGTTTCATTTATATGCCTTTACTCAATGAGCATGAATAATCAGTTTAAAATGATTATTTTAACTAGCTGATCAACTTGAAATGTCTACACTAAATCGTCCTTAACTATGGATTTAGAGCTCAAAATTGCACAAATTCAAAGCCCACGTTAAGCTAGCTCAATTTTCTATATTTTGACAAAATTCAAGACAGAAATAGATTCGACAAATTGTCCATGTAACCCAATCTATCCAAAACTGCGTCATGCAATGCATTGTGATTCATTTATAAGCCTTTACTAAATGAGCATCAAAGATCAGTTTAGAATGATCATTTTAACTGGCTGATCAACTTGATATGTCGGCACTAAATCGTCCGTAACTTTTGATTCATAGCTGAGAATGACACGAATCCAATGCCCACGTTAAGCTAGCTCAATTTTCTATATTGTGACAAAATTGGAGACCGAAATAGATACGACAAAGCGCCCAAGTAATCCAATCTATCCAAAACTGAATGATGGCATGAATTCTGCTTCTTTTATAAGCCTTTACTCAATGAGCACCAATGATAAGTTAAGAATGATCATTTTAACTGGCCGATCAACTTGACATTTCCACACTAAATCGTCGGTACTAAATCGTCCGTAACTTTTGATTTATATATCAGAATGACACGAATCCAATGCCCACGTTAAACTAGATGAATTTTCTATATTGTGACAGAGTTTGAGACCGAAATAGATACGACAAAGTATCCAAGTAATCCAATTTTACCGAAAATGTGTGATGCCATGCATATGTTTCATTTATAAGTCTTTACTCATTGAGCATCAATGATCAGTTTAGAATGATCATTTTACTTGCCAATCAACTTGACATGTTTGCACTAAATCGTTCGTAACTTTTGATTTATAGCTAAGAATGACAAGAATCCAATGTCGACGTTAATTTTGCTCAAGTTTCTATATTGTGACAAAATTTGAGACAGAAATAGATAAGACAAAGCGTTCAAGTTATCCAAACTATCCCTAACTGTTCAATGGCATGCATTGTGCTTCATTTATAA
The DNA here is from genome assembly GCA_018901945.1 of Pugionium dolabratum. Lineage (NCBI taxonomy): Eukaryota > Viridiplantae > Streptophyta > Magnoliopsida > Brassicales > Brassicaceae > Pugionium > Pugionium dolabratum. The sequence continues at coordinate 503,604 of JAEVFF010000396.1, read as the reverse complement.
GCCTCTACTCCATGAGCACCAATGATCAGTTTAGAATGATCATTTTAATCTGCCAATCAACTTGACATTTCTGCACTAAATCGTCATTACATTTTGGTTTATAGCTCAGAATGACACGAATCCAATGTCCACGTTAAACTAGCTCAATTTTCTATATTGTGACAAATTTTTAGACGGAAATAGATACCCAAAATATCCAAGTTATCCAATCTTACCGAAAATGTCGTGCATTGTGTTTCATTTATAAGTATTGCCATGCATTGTGTTTTATTTATAAGTCTTTACTCAATGAGCACGAATGATCAATTCGGAATGATCATATTAACGTGACGATCAACATGACATGTCTGCACTAAACCATCCATAACTTTTGATTTCGAGCTCAGAATGACACGAATCCAATGCCCACGTTAAGCTTGCTCAAGGTTTTTTATTGTGAAAAAATTTGACACCGAAATAGATAGGACAAAACGTCCAACTAATCCAATCTATCCCGAACTGTGTGATACCATGCATTATGCTTCATTTATAAGCCTCTAATCAGTGAGTACTAGTGATCAGTTAAGATTGATCATTTTAACTGGTTGATCAACTTGACATGTCCGCGTTAAATCGTCTATAACTTTTGATTTAGAGCTCAGAATGACACAAATGCACAGACCACGTTAATCTAGCTCAATTTTATATATTGTAATAAAATTTAAGATTAAAATTGCTTGGACAAATCTTCTGAGTAATCAAATCTATCAAAAATTCGTAATGTCATGCATTATGCTTCATTTATAAGCCCTTACTACATGAGCACTAGTGATAAGTTTGGAATGATCATTTTAACTGGCTGATCAACTTGACATATATGCACTAAATCATCCGTAGCTTTTGATTGATAGCTCAGAATTACATGAATACAATGCACACGTAAAGCTAGCTCGATTTTCTATATTGTGACAAAATTTGAGACAGAAATAGATACGACAAAGCGTCCAAGTTATCCGATCTAACCCAAACTGTGTGATGTCATGCATTGTGATTCATTTATAAGCCTCTACTCTGATGATCACTAATGATCATTTTAGCTAACCGATCAACTTGACTTTTCCGCACTAAATCGTCCGCAACTTTTGATTTAGAGCTCAGAATGACACAAATCCAAAGCCGCTGTTCAGCTAGCTCAATTCTTTATATTGTGAAAAAATTTGAAACAGAAATAGATTCGACAAAACGTCCAATTAATCCAATTTATCTAAAACTGTGTCAAGCCATGAATTGTGCTTCATTTATAAGCCTTTACTCAATGAGCATCAATGATAAGTTTAGAATGATCATTTTAACTGGCCGATCAACTTGACATTACGGCACCAAATCGTCTGTAACTTTTGGTTTATAGCTCAGATTCACACGAATACAATGCCCGCGTTAAACTAGCTCAATTTTCTATATTGTGACAAATTTTGAGATGGAAATAGATAGAACAAGAACCAAGTAATCCAATCTTACCCAAAATGTGTGATGCCATGCATTGTGTTTCATTTATAAGTGTTTACTCAATGAGTACCAATAATTAATTTGAAATGATCATATTAACGTGACGATCAACTTGACTTCTCAGCACTAAATCGTCCATAACTTTTGATATAGAGCTCAATATGATGGAATCCAATGCCCACGTTAAGCTACCTTGTGTTTCTATATTGTGAAAAATTTTGAGACAGAAATGGAAAGGAAAAAGCGTCTAACTAATCCAATCAAGCGTCTAACTAATCCAATCTATCCAAAACTGCATGATGCTATCCATTGTGCTTCATTTATAAGCATTTACTCAATAAGCATCAATTATCAGTTTAGAATGGATCATTTTAACAAGCGGATCAGCTTGACATGTCTGCACAAAATCGTCTTTAACATTTGATTTATAGCTCCGAATGACACGAATCCAATACCTATGTTAAGTTAGCTCAATTTTCTATATTGTGACAAAATTTCAGACAAAAATAGATACGAAAAAACGTTGTAGTTCTCCAATCTATCCCAAACTTTGTGATGCCATGCATTATGGTTCATTTATAAGCCTCTAATCAATGAGCACCAATGATCAGTTAGGAATGATCATTTTAACTGGGCGATCAACTTGACATCTCCACACTAAATCGTCTGTAACTTTTGATTTAGACCTTATAATGACACAAATGCAATGACCATGTTAATGTAGCTCCATTTTCTATATTGTGATAAAATTTAAGATTAAAGTTGCTTCCACAAATCCTCTGGGTAATCAAATCTCTCAAAAATTCGTAATGTCATGCATTATGCTTCATTTATAAGCCCTTACTCAATGAGCACCAGTGATAAGTTTAGAATGGTCATTTTAACTGGCTGATTAACTTGACTTGTCCGCACTAAATCGTCCTAACTTTTGATTTAGAGCTCAGAATGACACAAATCCAAAGCCCCCGTTAAGCTAGCTTAATTTTCTATATTGTAAAAAAATTTGAGATAGAAATAGATTCGGCAAAGAGTCCAAGTAATCAATATACAAAACTGTGTCATGCCATGCATTGTGCTTCATTTATAAGCCTTTAATCAATGAGCATCAATGATCAGTTTAGAATAATCATTTTAACTAACCAGTCAACTTGACATATCTACAATAAATCGTCCGTAACTTTCTATTATAGCTTAAAATGACACGAATCCAATGCCCACGTTAATCTAGCTCAATTTTCTATATTGGGACAAACTTTAGGACCAAAATAGATACAATAAAGTATCCAAGTAATCCAATATTACCTAAATTTTGTGATGCCATGCATTATGCTTCATTTATAATTCTTTACTCAATGAGCACCAACTATTAGTTTAGAATTATCATTTTAACTGGTTGATCAACTTGACTTCTCTCCACTAAATCGTCCGTAACTTTTGATTTAGACCTCAGAATGACACGATTCCAATGACCACGTTAATGTAGCTCACCTTTCTATATTGTGACAATATTTTAGACAGAAATAGATTCCACAAAACATCCAAGTAATCCAATCTATCCGAAACTGTTTCATGCCATGCATTGTGCTTCGTTTAGAAGCCGTTATTCAATGAGTATCAATAATCAGATTAAAATGATCATTTTAACTGGCTGATGAACTTGACATATCTACACTAAATCATACGTAACTTTGGATTTTGAGCTCAGAATGACACAAATCCATAGCCCATGCTAAGCTCACTCAAGTTTTTATATTGTGACAAAATTCGAGACAGAAATAGATTGGACAAAGGGTGCAACAAATCCAATCTATCCAAAACAGGGTCATGCCATGCATTGTGCTTCATTTATAATCATTTACTCAATGAGCATCAATGATTAGTTTAGAATGATCATTTCAACTGACCGATCAATTTGACATCTAAGCACAAAACCGTCCCTAACTTTTAATTTATAGCTCTGAATGACACGAATCCAATGCCCATGTTAACCTAGCTCAATTTTCTATATTGTGACAAATTTTGAGACCAAAATAGATACGACTAAGTATCCAAATAATCCAATCTTATCTAAAATGTGTGATGCCAAGCATTATGTTTCATTAATAAGTCTTTATTCAATGAGCAGCAATGATTAGTTTGGAATTGTCATATTAACTAGCCGATCAACTTGACATTTCTGTAATAAATTGTCCGTAACTTTTTATTTAGACGTCAGAATGACACGATTCTAATGCCCACGTTAATCTAGCTCAAATTTCTATATAGTGACAAAAATTGAGATAGAAATAGATTCGACAAAGCGTCCAAATAATCCAATCTATTTGAAACTGCGTCAAGCCATGCATTGTGCTTCATTTATAAGCCTTTACCCAATTAGCATCAATAATCAGTTTATAATGATCATTTTAACTGGCGATCAACTTGACATGTCTGCACTAAACTGTCCGTAACTTTTGATTTATAGCTGAGAATGACATGAATCCAATTCTCTCGTTAAGCTACCTAAATTTTCTATATTGTGACAAAGTTTGAGACCGAAATAGATACGAAAAAGTATCAAAGTAATCCAATCTTACCCAAAATGCGTGATATCATGCATTGTGTTTCATTAATAAGTATTTACTCAATGATTAGTTTAGAATGATCATATTAATTGGCTGTTCAACTTGACATGTATGCAATAAATCGTCCGTAACTTTTGGTTTAGAGCTCAGAATGACATGAATCCAATGCCCTTGTTAAGCTTGTTCAATTTTCTATATCATAACTAAATTTGAAACTAAAATATATACGAGAAAACGTCCAAGTTATCCAATCTATCCCAAACTGTGTGATGTCATGCATTATGCTTCATTTATAAGCCCTTACTCAATGAGCAACAGTGATAAGTTTGGAATGATCATTTTAACTTGCTGATCAACTTAACATATCTGCACTAAATCATCCGTACCTTTTGATTTATAGCGCAGAGTTACATGAATGCAATGCCCACGTTAAGCTACCTCAATTTTCTATATTGTGACAAAATTTGAGACAGAAATAGATACGACAAAATGCCCAAATTATCCAATCTAACCCAAACTGTGTGATATCATGCATTGTGATTCATTTATAAGCCTATTCTCAATGAGCACAAATGATCATTTCAACTGACCGATCAACTTGACTTGTCCGCACTAAATCTTCCGCAACTTTTGATTTAGAGCTCAGAATGACACAAATCCAAAGCCCCCGTTAAGCTAGCTAAATTTTTTATATTGTAAAAAAATTTGAAACAGAAATAGATTGGACAAAACGTCCAAGTAATCCAATCTATCCAAAATTGCGTCAAGCCATCAATTGTGCTTCATTTATAAGCCTTTACTCAATGAGCATCAATGATCAGTTTAGGATGATCATTTTAACTGGCCGATCAACTTGACATTTCTGCACTAATTCGTCCGTAGCTTTTGGTTTATAGCTCAAAATGACACGAATCCAATGCCCACAATAAACTAGCTCAATTTTCTATATTATGACAAATTTGGAGACGGAAATAGATACGACAAAGTAACCAAGTAATCCAATCTGACGCAAAATGCGTGACGCTATGCATTGTGTTTCATTTATAAGTTTTTACTCAATAAGCACCAATGATCAATTTGGAATGATCATATTAACATGACGATCAACTTGACATGTCTACACTAAATCGTCCATAACTCTGATATAGAGATCAAAATGACACGAATCCAATGCCCACGTTAAGCTATCTCGAGTTTCTATATATTGAAATATTTTGAAACAGAAATGGATAGGACAAAGCGTCCAACTAATCCAATCTGTCCGAAACTGCATGATGCTATCCTTTATGATTCATTTAAAAGCCTTTACTCAATTAGCATCAATGATCAGTTTAAAATGGATCATTTTAACAGGCGGATCAGCTTGACATTTCTACACAAAATCGTCTTTAACATTTGAGTTATAGTTTCGAATGACACGAATCCAATACCCACGTTAAGCTAGCTCAATTTTCTATATTGTGACAAAATTTCAGACAAAATAAGATACGACAAACGTCATAGGACTCCAATCTATATCGAACTGTGTGATCCCATGCATTATGTTTCATTTATAACCCTCTACTCAATGAGCACCAATGATCAGTTAAGAATGATCATTAACCGATCAACTTGACATATCCGCACTAAATTGTCCGTAGCTTTTGATTTAGAGCTCAGAATTACATAAATCCAAAGCCCACGTTAAGCTAGCTTAATTTTCTATATAGGTATAAAATTTGAGACATAAATATATTCGACAACGCGTCCAAATAATCAAATCTATCTAAAATTGCATCATGCCATTCAATATTCTTCATTTATAAGCCTTTATTGAATGAGCATCTTTCATCAGTTTAAAAGGATCATTTTAACAGACCAATCAACTTGACATGTCTACACTGAATCATCCGTAACTTTTGATTTATAGCTTAAAATGACACGAATCCAATGCCCACATTAAGCTAGCGTAATTTTTTATATTATGACAAAATTTAAGACCGAAAGAGATACAAAAAAGTATCCAAGTAATCCATTCCTACCTAAAATGCGTGATGCCATCCATTATGTTTCATTTATAAGTCTTTATTCAATGAACACCAATGATTAGTTCAGAATTATCATATTAACTGGCTGATCAACTTGAAAAGTTTGCACTAAATCGTCCGTAAATTTTGATTTAGAGATCTGAATGAAACGATTCCAATGCCCACGTTAATCTAGCTCAATTTTCTATATTGTGACAAAATTTGTGACACAAATAGATTCGTCAAAGCGTTAAAGTAATCCAATCTATCCAAAACTTCCTCATGCCATGCACTGTGCTTCATTTATAAGCCTTTACTCAATGAGCACCAATAGTCAGTTTACAATAATCATTTCAACTAGCTGATCAACTTGACATGTCTGCAGTAAATCATCCGTAACTTTGGATTTGGAGCTTAGAATGACACAAATCTAAAGCCAATGTTAAGCTAGCTCAATTTTCTATATTGTGATAAAATTCGAGACAAAAATAGATTTGACAAAGCGTACAAGTAATCCAATCTATCCAAATTTGCGTCATGCCATGTATTGTGCTTCATTTATAAGCCTTTTATCAATGAGCATCAATGATCAGTTTAGAATAATCATTTTCACTGGCCGATCAACTTGATATCTCTGCACTAAACCGTCCATAACTTTTGATATATAGCTCAGAACGACACGAATCTAATGCCCACATTAAGCTACCTCAATTTTATATGTTATGACAATTTTTAAGACTGCAATAGATACAAAAAAGAATCCAAGTAATCTAATCTTACATAAAATGGCTGATGCCATGTATTATGTTTCATTTATTAGTCTTTACTCAATGAGCACCAATGATTAGTTTAGAATTATTATATTAACTGGCTGATCAACTTGACATGTCTGCACCAAATCGTCCGTAACTTTTGATTTAAAGCTCTGAAAGACACGATTCCAATTCCCACGTTAATCTAGCTTAATTTTCTATATGGTGACAAAATTTTAAGACATAAGCAGATTCAACAAAGCGTCCAAGTAATCCAATCTATCCAAAACTGCGTCATACAAGGCATTGTGCTTCATTTATAAGTCTTTACTCAATTACCATCAAAGATCTGTTTAAAATGATCATTTTAACAGGCCGATCAACTTGACATCTCTGCACTAAACCTTCCATAACTTTTGGTATATAGCTTAGAGCAACACGAATCCAATGCCCACGTTAAACTAGCTAAATTTTCTATATTATGAAAAGTTTTAAGACTGCAATAGATACGAAAAAGTATCCAAGTAATCTAATCTTACCTAAAATGAGAGATGCCATCTATTATGTTTCATTTATTAGTCTTTAGTTAATGAGCACCAATGATTAGTTTTGAATTATTATGTTAACTGGCTGATCAACTTGACATGTATGCACTAAATCGACATTAACTTTTGATTTAGACCTCTGAATGACAGGATTCCAATTCCCACGTTAATCTTACTCAATTTCTATATGGTGACAAAATTTTTAGACATAAATAGATTCGACAAAGCGTCCAATCAATCCAATCTATCCAAAACTGCGTCATGCCAGGCATTGTGATTCATTTTTAAGCCTTTACTCAATTAGCATCAAAGATCAATTTAAAATGATCATTTTAACAGGCCGGTCAACTTGACATGTTTTCTTTAAATTGTCCATAATTTTTTATTTGGAGCTTAGCATAACACGATTCCAATGCCCACATTAATCTAGCTCAATTTTATATTGTGACAAAGTTCGAGACGAAAATAGATTCGACAAAGCGTCCAAGGAATCCAATCTATCCAAATTTGTGTGATGTCATACATTGTGTTTCATTAATAAGTCTTTACTCAATGAGCAGCAATGATTGGTACAGAATGATCATATTAACTGGCTGATCAACTTGACATGTTTGCACTAAATCATCCGTAACTTTTGATTTAGAGCTCAGAATGACATGAATCCAATGCCCAGCTAAGCTAGCTCAATTTTCTATATTTGTGACAAAATTTGAGACAAAAATATATACGACAAAGAGTCCAAGTTATCCAATTATCCCAAATTGTGTGATGTCATGCATTGTGTTTCATTTATAAGCCTCTACTCAATGAGCACCAATGATAAGTTAAGAATGATCATTTTAACTGACCGATCAACTTGACATATCTGCACTAAATCGTTCGTAACTTTTGATTTACAGCTCAGAATGACAAAAATCCGAAGCCCATGTTAAGCTAGGTTAATTTTCTATATAGTTATGAAATTTGAGACATAAATAGGTTCGACAAAGCATTCAAAGAATCCAATATATCCAAAACTTAGTCATGCCATGCAATGTGCTTCATTTATAAGCTTTTACTAAATTAGCATCAATGATCAGTTTAGAATGATCATTTTAACTGGCCAATCAACTTGATATGTCTACACTGAATAGTCCGTAACTTTTGATTTATAGATCAGAATGGCACGAATTCAATGCCCACGTTAAGCTAGCTCAATTTTTTATATTGTGACAAATTTTAAGACAGAAACTGATACGAAAATGTATCTAAGTAATATAATATTACCTAAAATGTGTGATGACATGCATTATGTTTCATTTATAAGTCTTTACTCAATGAGCACCAATGATTAGTTTAGAATTATCATATTAACTGGCCGATCAACTTGACATGTCTGCACTAAATCATCCGTAACTTTTGATTTAGAGCTCTGAATGACATGATTCCAATGCCCACGTTAATCTAGCTCTATTTTCTATATTGTGACAAAATTTGAGACACAAATAGATTAGGCAAAGCGTCGAAGTAATCCAATCTATCCGAAATTGTGTCATGCCATGCATTGTGCTTCATTTATAAGCATTTACTCAATGAGCATCAATAATCAGTTTAGAATGATCATTTTAACTAGCCGATCAACTTGACATCTCTGCACTAAATTATCCGTAACTTTTGATTTAGAGCTCTGAATGACACGATTCTAATACCCATGTTATTCTAGCTCTATTTTCTGTATTTTGTGACAAATTTGAGACACAAATAGATTCGACAAATCGTCCAAGTAATCCAATCTATCCGAAACGGCATCATGCCATGCATTGTGATTCATTTATAAGCCTTTACTCAATGAGCGTCAATAATAAGTTTAGAATGATCATTTTAACTAGCCGATCAACTTGACATCTCGGCACAAAAGCATCCGTAACTTTGGATTTGGAGCTCAGAATGACAGAAATCCAAAGCTCACGTTAAGCTAGCTCAATTTCTATATTGTGATAGAATTCGAGACAGAAATAGATTTGACAAAGTGTCCAAGGAATCCAATCTATCCAAATTTGCGTCCTGCCATGCATTGTGCTTCATTTATAATCCTTTTCTCAATGAGGATCAATGATCAGTTTAGAATGATCATTTAACTGGCCGATCAACTTGACATCTCTGCACTAAACCGTCCCTAACTTCTGATTTATAGCTCCGAATTACATGAATCCAATGCCCACGTTAAGGTAGCTCAATTTTCTATATTGTGACAAATATTGAGACCGAAATAGATACAACTAAGTATCCAAGTAATCCAATCTTATCCAAAATGTTTGATGCCATGCATTATGTTTTATTAATAAGTCTTTACTCAATGAGTAGCAATGGTTAGTTTAGAATTGTCATATAAACTGACCAATCAACTTGATATTTCTACACTAAATTGTCCGTAACTTTTGATTTAGAGGTCAAAATGACACGGTTCTAATGCCCACGTTAATCTAGCTCAAATTTCTACATTGTGCCAAAATTTGAGACAGAAATAGATTCGACAAAGCGTCCAAATAATCCAAGCTATCCGAAACTGCGTCATGCCATGCATTGTGCTTTATTTATAAGCCTTTACCCAATTAGCATCAATAATCTGTTTAGAATGATCATTTTAATTGGCCGATCAACTTGACATGTCTGCACTAAACTATCTGTAACTTTTGATTTATAGCTGAGAATGACACGAATCCAACGCCTACGTTAAGCTGCCTCAATTTTCTATATTGTGACAAAATTTGAGACCGAAATAGATACGAAAAAGTATCCAAGTAATCCAATCTTACCAAAAAGCGTGATGTCATGTATTGTGTTTCATTAATAAGTATTTACTCAATGATCATCAATGATTAGTTTAGAATGCTCATAGTAATTGGCTGTTCAACTTGACATGCATGCCCTAAATCGTCCATAAATTTTGGTTTAGAGCTCAGAATGACATGAATCCAATGCCCACGTTAAGCTAGCTCAATTTTCTATTTTGTAACTAAATTTGAAACAAAATATATACGACAAAACGCCCAAGTTATCCAATCTATCCCGAACGGTGTGATTTCATGCATTATGCTTCATTTATAAGCACTTACTCAGTGAGCACCAGTGATAACTTTGGAATGATCATTTTAACTAGCTGATCAACTTGACATATATGCACTAAATCGTCTGTAACTTTTGATTTATAGCTCAGAATAACATGAATGCACTGCCCACGTTAAGCTACCTCAATTTTCTATATTGTGAAAAAATTTGAGACAGAAATAAATACGACAAAGTCCCCAAGTTATCCAATCTAACCCAAACTGTGTGATATCTGGATTGTGATTCATTTATAAGCTTGTACTCAATGAGCATCAATGATCATTTTAACTGACCGATCAACTTGACTTGTCCGCACTAAATCTTCCGTAACTTTTGATTTAGAACTCAGAATGACACAAATCCAAAGCCCCCATTTAGCTAGCTCAATTTTTATATTTTGAAAAATTTGAAACACAAATAGATTCGACAAAACGTCCAAGTAATCGAATCTATCCAAAACTGCGTCAAGCCTTCAATTGTGCTTCATTTATAAGCCTTTACTCAATGAGCATCAATGATCAATTTAGAATGATTATTTTAACTGGCCGATCAACTTGACATTTCTGCACTAAATCATCCGTAACTTTTGGTTTTTAGCTCAAAATGACACGAATCCATTGCCCACGATAAACTAGCTGAATTTTCTATATTGTGACAAATTTTGAGATGGAAATTGATACGACAAAGTAACCAAGTAATCCAATCTTACGCAAAATGTGTGATGCCATGCATTGTGTTTCATTTATAAGTCTTTACTCAATGAGCACCAATGATCAATTTGGAATGATCATATTAACGTGACGATCAACTTGGCATGTCTACACTAAATCGTCCATAACTTTTGATATAGAGCTCAAAATGACTCGAATCCAATGCCCACGTTAAGCTATCTCGAGTTTCTATATATTGAAATATTTTGATACAGAAATGGATAGAACAAAGCGTCCAACTAATGCAATCTATCCGAAACTGCATGATGCTATCCATTATGCTTCATTTATAAGTCTTTACTCAATGAGCATCAATGATCAGTTTAAAATGGATCATTTTAATATGCGGATAAGCTTGAGATGTCTGCACAAAATCATCTTTAACATTTGATTTATAGCTCCGAATGACACTAATCCAATACCCACGTTAAGCTAGCTCAATTTTCTATATTGTAACAAAATTTTAGGCAAAAATAAATACGAAAAAATGTCATAGGACTCCAATCTATCCCGAACTGTGTGATGCCATGCATTATGTTTCATGTATACGCATCTACTCAATGAGCACCAATGATGAGTTAAGAAAGATCATTTTAATTAACCGATCAACTTGACATATCCGCACTAAATAGTCTCGACAAAGCATCCAAGTAATCCAATCTATCCAAAACTGCATCATGGCATGCATTGTGCTTCATTTATAAGTATTTACTCAATGAGCATCAATGATCAGTTTAGAATGATTATAAGTATTTACTCAATGAGCGTCCAAGTAATCCAATCCATCCAAAACCGCGTCGTGCCATGCATTGTGCTTCATTTATAAGCCTTTACTCAATGAACATCAATAATCAGTTTAAAATGATCATTTTAACAGGCCGAACAACTTGACATGTCTGCACTAAATTGTCCGTAACTTTGGATTTAGAGTTCAGAATGACACAAATCCAAAGCCCACGTTAAGCTAGTTCAATTATCTATATTGTAACAAAATTCAATCTATCCAAAACTCCGTCATGGCATGCATTGTGCTTCATTTATAAGTTTGGATTTAGAGTTCAGAATGACACAAATCCAAAGCCCACGTTAAGGTAGTTCAATTATCTATATTGTAACAAAATTCAATCTATCCAAAACTGCATCATGGCATGCATTGTGCTTCATTTATAAGTATATACTCAATGAGCATCATTTATAAGTATTTACTCTATGAGTGTCACCCATCTTACCTAAAATGGGTGATGCCATGCATTACCTAATTCTTTACTCAGTGAGCATTAATGATTAGTTTAGAATGATCATATTAACTGGCTGATCAATTTGACATGTTTACACTAAATCGTACGTAAGTTTTGATTTAGAGGTCAGATTGACATGAATCCAATTTTCCATATTGTGACAAAATTTGACACGGAAATAGATACGACAAAATGTCTAAGTTATCCAATCTATCATGAACTGTGTGATGTCATGCATTGTGCTTCATTTATAAGCCTCTACTCCATGAGCACATATGATCAGTTAAGAATGATCATTTGAACTGGCCGATCAACTTGACATATCCACATTATATCGTCCGTAACTTTTCATTTAGAGCTCAGATTGACACAAAACCAAAGCCCACTTTAAGCTAGCTCAATTTTCTATATTGTGACAAAATATGAGACATAAATAGATTTGACAAGCATCCAAGTTTACTCAATACAAAACTGTGTCATCCCGTGCATTGTTCTTCATTTATCAGCCTTTACTCAATAAGCATCAATGATCAGTTTAGAATGATCATTTAATTTGGCCAATCAACTTGACATGTCTGCACTAAATCGTACGTAACTTTTGATTTATAGCTCGGAATGGCACAAATTCAAAGCCCACGCTAAGCTAGCTCAATTTTCTATATTGTGACAAAATTCGAGACAAAATTAGAATCGACATAGCTTCTAAGTAATCCAATCTAAACAAAACTGCAACATGCCATGCATTGTCCTTCATTTATAAGCCTTTACTCAATCAGCATCAATGATCAGTTTATAGTGATCATTTTAACTGGCCGATCAACTTGACATCTATGCACTAAACCATCTGTAACATTTGATTTATATCTCAGAATGACACGAATCCAATGCCAAGGTTAAGCTAGCTCAATTTTCAATATTGTGATAAATTTTGAGACCGAAATAGATATGACAAAGTATTCAACAAATCCAATCTTACCCAAAATGCGTGATGCCATGCATTGTGTTTCATTAATAAGTCCTTAATCAATGAGCACCAAAGATCAGTTTGGAATGATAATATTAAATAACTGATCAACTTGACATGTCTGCACTAAATCATCCGTAACTTTTGATTTAGAGCTCAGAATGACATAAATCTAATGCCCATGTTAAGCTAGCTCAATTTTTTATATTTTGTGACAAAATTTGAGACAAAAATAGATACGACAACGTGTCCAAGTTATCCAATCTATCCCAAACTGCGTGATGTCATGCATTGTGCTTCATTTATAAGCCCAATGAGCACCAATGATCAGTTAAGAATGATCATTTTAACTAGCCGATCAACTTGACATATCTGCACGAAATTGACCGTATCTTTGGATTTAGAGCTTAGAATGATACAAATCCAAAGCACACATTAAGCTAGCTCAATTTTCTATATTTTGAAAATATTTGAGATAGAAATAGGTTTGACAAAGCGTCCAAGTAATCCAATCTATCCAAAACTGTGTTATGCCATGCATTGTGCTTCATTTATAAGCTTTTACTCAATAAGAATCAATAATATGTTTATAATGATCTTTTAAACTGGCTGATCAACTTGAAATGTCTGCACTAAATCGTCCCTAACATTGAAGTTAGAGCTTAGAATGAAAAAAATCCAAAGCCCTTGTTAAGCTAGCTCAATTCTCTATATTGTAAAAAAATTTGAGACAGAAATATGTTTGACAAAGCGACCAAGTAATCCATTCTATTCAAAACTGCGTCATACCATTCATTGTGCTTCATTTATTAGCCTTTACTCAATGAGTATCAATGATCAGTTTAAAATGATGATTTCAACTGGCCAATCAACTTGACTTGTCCGTACTAAATTGTCCGTAACTTTTGATTTATAGCTCAAAATGACACGAATCCAATGCCCACGTTAAGTTAGTTCAATTTTCTAAATTGTGACAAATTTTGAGACCGAAATAGATACGAAAAAGTATCTAAGTAATCCAATCCTACCCAAAATGCATGATGCCACGCATTATGTTTCACTTATAAGTCTTTACTCAATGAGCAACAATGAATAGTTTAGAATTATCATATTAACTGGCTGATCAACTTGACATATCTACACTAAATCCTTCGTAAGTTTTAATTTAGAGCTCATAATGACACGATTCTAATGCCCACGTTATGCTACCTCAATTTTCTATATTGTGAGAAAATATGAGACAGAAATAGATTCGACAAAGCGTCCAAGTAATCCAATCCATCCAAAACTGCGTCATGCCATGCATTGTGCTTCATTTATAAGCCTTTACTCAATGAACATCAATAATCCGTTTAAAATGATCATTTTAACTGGCCGAACAACTTGACATGTCTAAACTAAATTGTCCGTAACTTTGGATTTAGAGCTCAGAATGACACAAATCCAAAGCCCACGTTAAGGTAGTTCAATTTTCTATATTGTAACAAAATTCAAGCCAGAAATAGTCTCGACAAAGCATCCAACTAATCCAATCTATCCAAAACTGCACCATGGCATGCATTGTGCTTCATTTATAAGTATTTACTCAATGAGCATCAATGATCAGTTTAGAATGATTATTTTAACAGGCCGATCAACTTGACATGTCTGCACTAAATCGTCCGTAACTTTCTATTTATAGCACATAATGATACGAATCCAGTGCCCACGTTAAGCTAGATCAATTTTTTATATTCTGACAAATTTTGAGACCAAAATAGATACGAAAAAGTATCCAAGTAATCCAATCTTACCCCATATGCGTGATGCCAAGCATTGTGCTTTATAAATAAGTCTTTACTCAATGAGCATCAATGATCAGTTTAGAATTATCATTTTAACTGGCCGATCAACTTGAAATGTCTACACTAAATCGTCCGTAACTTTTCATTTATAGCTCAGAATGACACAAATCCAATGCCCACGTTAAGCTAGCTCAATTTTCTATATTGTGACAAATTTTGAGACCAAAATAGATACGAAAAAGTATCCAACTAATCCAATCTTGCCCAAATTGCGTGATGTCATGCATTATGTTTCATTTATAAGTCTTTATTCAATGAGCACCAATGATTAGTTTAGAATGATCATATTATCTAACTGATCAACTTGACATGTTTGCACTAAATCGTCCGTAAGTTTTGATTTAGAGCTCATAATGACATGAATTCAATGCCCACGTTAAGCTAACTCAAATTTCTATTGTGACCAAATTTGAGACAAAAATAGATACGAGAATGCATCCAAGTAATCCAATCTAGCCAAAACTGCATGATGCCATGGATTGTGCTTCAATTATAAGCCTTTACTCAATGAGCACCAATGATCAGTTAAGAATGATCATTTTAACTGGCCGATAAACTTGACATATCCGCACTAAATTCGTCCGTAATTGTTGAGTTAGAGCTGGTGTTGACACAAATGCAAAGTACATGTTAAGCTATCTCAAATTTCTATATTGTGATAAGATTTAAGATTAAAATTGCTTCGAAAAATCCTCAGAGTATTCAAATCTATCAAAAACTGCGTAATGTCATGCATTATTCTTCATTTTTGAGCCCTTACTAAATGAGCACTAGTGATCAGTTTAGAATGATCATTTGAACTTTCTGATCAGCTTGACATATCTGCACTAAATCGTCAGTAACTTTAGATTTATATCTCAGAATGACATGAATCCAATGCCCACGTTAAACTAGCTCAATTTTCTATATTGGCACAAAATTTGAGAAAGAAATAGATTCGACAAAATGTCCAAGTTATCCAATACATCCCGAACTGTGTGATGTCATGAATTGTGCTTCATTTTTAAGCCTCAACTCCATGAGCACCAATGATCAGTTAAGAATGATCATTTTAACTGGCCGATCAACATGACATGTTTGCACTAAATCGTTTGTAACATTTGATTTATAGCTCATAATGACACGAATCCAATATCCACGTTATGCTAGCTCAATTTTCTATATTGTGACAAAATTTGAGAAAAATAGGTACGACCACATGTCCTAGCTATCCAATCTATCCCAGACTGCGTGATGTCATGCATTAAGCTTCATTTATCAGCCTCTACTCAATGAGCACTAAGGATCAGTTAAATATGATCATTTTAACTAGCCGAACAACTGGACATCTCTTCATTAAATTTTCCGTAACATTTGATTAGAGCTCAGAATGACACGAATCCTAAGACCACGTTAAGCTAGCTCAATTTTCAATATTGTGACAAAATTTCAGACAGAAATAGATTTGACAAAGCGTCCAAGTAATCCAATCTATCCAATACTGCGTCATGCCATGCATTGTGCTTCATTTATAAGCCTTTACTCAATGAGCATCAATTATCAGTTTAGAATGATCATTTTAACTGGCCAATCAACTTGACATTTGCACAAACTGTCCGTAACTTTTGAATTGTAGCTCAAAATGACACGAATCCAATGCCCACGTTAAGCTAGCTCAAGTTTCTATATTGTGACAAAATTTGAGACTGAAATAGATATGAAAAAGCATCCAAGTAATCCAATCTATCCCAAATTGTGTGATGCCATGTATTGTTTTTCATTTATAATCCTTTATTCAATGAGAACCAATGATCAGTTTAGAATTATCATATTAACTAGCCGATCAACTTGACAGGTCTGCACTAAATCGTCCATAACTTTTGATTTACAGCTCGGAATGACACGAATCCAATTCCCACGTTAGACTAGCTCAATTTTCTATATTGACAAATTTTTAGACCGAAGTACATACGACAAAGTATCCAAGTAATCCAATATATCTAAAAATGCGTGATGCTATACATTGTGTTTCATTTATAAGTATTTGCTCAATAAGCACCAATGATCAGATTAAAATGATCATATTAACTAGCCGATCAACTTTACATGTCTGCACTAAATCGTCCATAACTTTTGATTAAGAGCTAAGAATGACACGATTCCAATGCCCAAGTTAAGTTAGAGAAGTTTTCTATATTGTGACAAAATTTGATACCAAAATAGATACGACAAAATATCCAAGTAATCCAATCTATCCAAAATTACATCATGCCATGCATTTGCACTCAATGAGCATCAATGACAAGTGTAAAATGATCATTTTATCTGGCTAATCAACTTGACATGTCCGCACTAAATCGTCCATAACTTTTGAGGTAGAGCTCAGAATGACAAAATCCCAAAGCCCATGTTAAGCTAGCTCAATTTTCTGTATTGTTACAAATTTAGAGACACAAATTAGTTTCGAAAAGCGTCCAAGTAATACAAACTATCCAAAATTGTGTGATGCCATGCATTATGCTTCATTTATATTACTCAATGAGCATCAATGATCAGTTTAGAATGACCATTTAAACTGGCCGATCAATTTCACATGTCTGCACTAAATCGTTCGTAACTTTAGATTTATTGCTCGGAATGACACGAATCCAATGCCAACGTAAAGCTAGCTCAAGTTTCTATATTGTGACAAAATTTGAGACAGAATACGACAAAGCGTCCTAGTAATCCAATCTATCAAAAACTAGGTGTAGCCATGCATTATGCTTCATTTATAAGCCTCTACTCAATGAGCAGCAATGATCAGTTAAGAATAATCATTTTAACAGGCCGATCAACTTGACTTTTCCCCACTAAAGTGTCCGTAGCTTTGATTTAGAGTTCAGAATGACACGAATCCAAACCCCACATTATGCTAGCTCAATTTTCTATATTGTGACAAAATTTGAGATAGAAATAGATACGACGAAGCTTCTAAGTAATCCAATCTATCAAAAACTACGTGATGCCATGCATTATGCTTCATTTATAAGCCTCTACTCAATGAGCACAAAGCTCAGTTAAGAATGACAATTTTAATTTTAACTATCCGATCAACTTGACATTTCCACACTAAAGTGTCCGTAACTTTGATTTAGAGCTCAGAATAACACAAATCCAAAGTCCACGTTATGGTAGCTCAATTTTCTATATCATGACAAAATTTGAGGCAGAAATAGATACGACAAAGCGTCCAAGTAATCCATTCTATCTCCACTAAATCGATCTTAACTTTTGATTTGTAGCTCCGTATGACACGAATCCATTACCCACGTTAAACTAGCTCAATTTTCTATATTGAAAATTTTTTAGACCGAAGTACATACGACAAAGTATCCAAGTAATCCAATATATCTAATAATGCGTGATGCTATACATTGTGTTTCATTTATAAGTCTTTGCTCAATAAGCACAATTGATCAGATTAAAATGATCATATTAACTAGCCGATCAACTTTACATGTCTGACTAAATCGTCCATAACTTTTGATTTAGAGCTCAGAATGACATGTAGCCAATGCACACGTTAAGCTAGCTCAAGTTTCTATATTATCACAAAATTTGAGACAAAAATAGATAGGACAAAAAGTCCGAGTAATCCAATATATCCAAAACTGCTTGATGCTATGCATTGTGCTTCATTTATAAGACATTACTCAATGAGCATCAATGATCAGTTTAGAATGGATCATTTTACCGGCCAATCAACTTGACATGTCTGCACTAAATCGTTTGTAACCTGTGATTTATAGCTCAGAATGACACGAATCCAATACCCACGTTAAGCTAGCTCAATTTTCTATGTTGTGACAAAATTTGAGACAAAAATAGATACGACAATGCTTACTTGTTATCCAATCTATCCCGAACTGCACAATGCCATGCATTATGCTTTATTTATAATCTTTTAATCAATGAGCAGCAATGATCAGTTAAGAATGATCATTTTAACTGGCCAATTAACTTGACATATCTGCACTAAATTGTCTGTAACTTTTGATTTAAAGCTCAGAATGACACAAATGCAAAGCCCACGTTAAACTAGATTATTTTTCAATATTTTGATAAAGTTTAAGATTAAAATTGCTTCAATAAATCCCCAAAGCAATCAAATATATCAAAAACTGAGTAATGTCATGCATTATGCTTCATTTATAAGCCCTTACTCAATGAGCACCAGTGATCAATTTAGACTGATCATTTTAACTCGCTGATCAACTTGACATGTCTGTAGTAAATCGTCTATAACTTTTAATTTATAGCTCAAAATGAAATGAATCCAATGCCCACGTTAATCTAGCTCAATTTTCAATATTGTGCTAAAATTTGATATAGAAATAGATACGACAAAGCATCCAATTTATCCAATCTATACCGAACAGCGTGATGTCATGCATTGTGCTTCATTTATCAGCCCCTACTCAATGAGCACTAATGATAAGTTAAGAATGATCATATTAACTGGCTGATCAATTTGACATGTCTGCACTAAATCGTCCGTAACTTTTTATTAAGAGCTAAGAATGACACGATTCCAATGCCCAAGTTAAGTTAGAGAAGTTTTCTATATTGTGACAAAATTTGATACCAAAATAGATACGACAAAATATCCAAGTAATCCAATCTATCCAAAATTACATCATGCCATGCATTTGCACTCAATGAGCATCAATGACAAGTGTAAAATGATCATTTTAACTGGCTAATCAACTTGACATGTCCGCACTAAATCGTCCATAACTTTTCAGGTAGAGCTCGGAATGACAAAATCCCAAAGCCCATGTTAAGCTAGCTCAATTTTCTGTATTGTTACAAATTTTGAGACACAAAATAGTTTCGAAAAGCGTCCAAGTAATCCAAACTATCCAAAATTGTGTGATGCCATGCATTATGCTTCATTTATATTACTCAATGAGCATCAATGATCAGTTTAGAATGACCATTTAAACTGGCCGATCAATTTCACATGTCTGCACTAAATCGTTCGTAACTTTAGATTTATTGCTCGGAATGACACGAATCCAATGCCCACGTAAAGCTAGCTCAAGTTTCTATATTGTGACAAAATTTGAGACAGAATACGACAAAGCGTCCTAGTAATCCAATCTATCAAAAACTAGGTGTAGCCATGCATTATGCTTCATTTATAAGCCTCTACTCAATGAGCAGCAATGATCAGTTAAGAATAATCATTTTAACAGGCCGATCAACTTGACATTTCCCCACTGAAGTGTCCGTAACTTTGATTTAGAGTTCAGAATGACACGAATCCAAACCCCACATTATGCTAGCTCAATTTTCTATATTGTGCCAAAATTTGAGATAGAAATAGATACGATGAAGCATCTAAGTAATCCAATCTATCAAAAACTACGTGATGCCATGCATTATGCTTCATTTATAAGCCTCTACTCAATGAGCACCAAAGCTCAGTTAGAATGACAATTTTAACTATCCGATCAACTTGACATTTCCACACTAAAGTTTCCGTAACTTTGATTTAGAGCTCAGAATGACACAAATCCAAAGTCCACGTTATGGTAGCTCAATTTTCTATATCATGACAAAATTTGAGGCAGAAATAGATACGACAAAGCGTCCAAGTAATCCATTCTATCCAAAATTGCGTGATGCCATGAATTACGCAT
Organism: Pugionium dolabratum; assembly: GCA_018901945.1. Taxonomy (NCBI): domain Eukaryota; kingdom Viridiplantae; phylum Streptophyta; class Magnoliopsida; order Brassicales; family Brassicaceae; genus Pugionium; species Pugionium dolabratum. The sequence continues at coordinate 482,743 of JAEVFF010000396.1, read as the reverse complement.
CATTTATATGCATTTACTCAATGAGGATAATGATTAGTTTATAATGATATTGGCTGATGAACTTGACATGTCTCCACTAAATCAATCTTAACTTTTGATTTGTAGCTCCGTATGACACGAATCCATTACCCATGTTAAACTAGCTCAATTTTTTATATTAAAAAATTTTTAGACCGAAGTACATACGACAAAGTATCCAAGTAATCCAATATATCTAATAATGCGTGATGCTATACATTGTGTTTCATTTATAAGTCTTTGCTCAATAAGCACCAATGATCAGATTAAAATGATCATATTAACTAGCTGATCAACTTTACATGTCTGCACTAAATCGTCCATAACTTTTGATTTAGAGCTCAGAATGACATGTAGCCAATGCACACGTTAAGCTAGCTCAAGTTTCTATATTATCACAAAATTTGAGACAAAAATAGATAGGACAAAAAGTCCGAATAATCCAATATATCCAAAACTGCTTGATGCTATGCATTGTGCTTCATTTATAAGCCATTACTCAATGAGCATCAATGATCAGCTTAGAATGGATCATTTTACCGGCCAATCAACTTGACATGTCTGCACTAAATCGTTTGTAACATGTGATTTATAGCTCAGAATGACACGAATCCAATACCCACGTTAAGCTAGCTCAATTTTCTATGTTGTGGCAAAATTTGAGACAAAAATAGATACGACAATGCTTACTTGTTATCCAATCTATCCCAAACTGCACAATGCCATGCATTATGCTTTATTTATAATCTTTTAATCAATGAGCAGCAATGATCAGTTAAGAATGATCATTTTAACTGTCCAATCAACTTGACATATCTGCACTAAATTGTCTGTAACTTTTGATTTAAAGCTCAGAATGACACAAATGCAAAGCCCACGTTAAACTAGATTATTTATCAATATTTTGATAAAATTTAAGATTAAAATTGTTTCAAGAAATCCCCAAAGCAATCAAATATATCAAAAACTGAGTAATGTCATGCATTATGCTTCATTTATAAGCCCTTACTCAATGAGCACCAGTGATCAATTTAGACTGATCATTTTAACTCGCTGATCAACTTGACATGTTTGTAGTAAATCGTCTATAACTTTTAATTTATATCTCAAAATGAAATGAATCCAATGCCCACGTTAATCTAGCTCAATTTTCAATATTGTGCTAAAATTTGATATAGAAATAGATACGACAAAGCATCCAATTTATCCAATCTATACCGAACAGCGTGATGTCATGCATTGTGCTTCATTTATCAGCCTCTACTCAATGAGCACTAATGATCAGTTAAGAATGATCATATTAACTGGCTGATCAATTTGACATGTCTGCACTAAATCATCCGTAACTTTTGATTAAGAGCTAAGAATGACACGATTCCAATGCCCAAGTTAAGTTAGAGAAGTTTTCTATATTGTGACAAATTTTGATACCAAAATAGCTACGACAAAATATCCAAGTAATCCAATCTATCCAAAATTACATCATGCCATGCATTTGCACTCAATGAGCATCAATGACAAGTTTAGAATGATCATTTTAACTGGCTAATCAACTTGACATGTCCGCACTAAATCGTCCATAACTTTTGAGGTAGAGCTCAGAATGACAAAATCCCAAAGCCCATGTTAAGCTAGCTCAATTTTCTGTATTGTTACAAATTTTGAGACACAAAATAGTTTCGAAAAGTGTCCAAGTAATCCAAACTATCTAAAAATTGTGTGATGCCATGCATTATGCTTCATTTATATTACTCGATGAGCATCAATGATCAGCTGAGAATGACCATTTAAACTGGCCGATCAATTTCACATGTCTGCACCAAATCGTTCGTAACTTTAGATTTATTGCTCGGAATGACAAGAATCCAATGCCCACGTAAAGCTAGCTCAAATTTCTATATTGTGACAAAATTTGACACAGAATACGACAAAGCGTCCTAGTAATCCAATCTATCAAAAACTAGGTGTAGCCATGCATTATGCTTCATTTATAAGCCTCTACTCAATGAGCAGCAATGATCAGTTAAGAATAATCATTTTAACAGGCCGATCAACTTGACATTTCCCCACTAAAGTGTCTGTAACTTTGATTTAGAGTTCAGAATGACACGAATCCAAACCCCACATTATGCTAGCTCAAGTTTCTATATTTTGACAAAATTTGAGATAGAAATAGATACGACGAAGCATCCAAGTAATCCAATCTATCAAAAACTACGTGATGCCATGCATTATTCTTCATTTATAAGCCTCTACTCAATGAGCACCAATGATCAGTTAAGAATGACAATTTTAACTATCCGATCAACTTGACATTTCCACACTAAAGTGTCCGTAACTTTGATTTAGTGCTTAGAATGACACAAATCCAAAGTCCACGTTATGGTAGCTCAATTTTCTATATCGTGACGAAATTTGAGACAGAAATAGATACGACAAAGCGTCCAAGTAATCCATTGTATCCAAAATTGCGTGATGCCATGAATTACGCATCATTTAAATGCATTTACTCAATGAGGATAATGATTAGTTTATAATGATATTGGCTGATGAACTTGACATGTCTCCACTAAATCGATCTTAACTTTTGATTTGTAGCTACGAATGACACGAATCCAATGACGAAGTTAAGCTAGCTCAATTTTCTATATTTTGACAGAATTTGAGTCAGAAATAGAGACGACAAAGCGTCCAAGTTATCCAGTCTATACCGCACTGCGTGATGCCATGCATTATGCTTCTTTTATAAGCCTCTACCTATTGAGCACCAATGATCTGTTCAGAATGATAATTTTAACTGGCCGATCAACTTCACATGTCTACACTAAATCATCCATAATTTTTGATTTATAGCTCGGAATGACATGTATCCAATGCCCACGTTAACCTAGCTCAATTTTCTATATTGTGACAAAATTTGAGATAGAAGTAGATATGACAAAGCGTCCAAGTAATTCATTCTATCCAATATTGCGTGATGCCATGCATTACAGATCATTTTTTATAAGCATTTACTCAACGATCATCAATGATTAGTTTAGATTGATCATTTTAACTGGCCGATCAACTTGACATTTGCACAAAATCGTCCGTAACTTGTGATTTATAGCTCAAAATGACACGAATCCAATGCCCACGTTAAGCTAGCTCAAGTTTCTATATTATGACAAAATTTGAGACTGAAATAGATATGACAAAGCATCCAAGTAATCCAATCTATCCCAAACTACGTGATGCCATGCATTATGCTTCATTTATAATCCTTTATTCAATGAGCACCAATGGTCAGTTTAGAATTATCATATTAACTTGCCGATCAACTTGACATGTCCGCACTTAATCGTCAGTAACTTTTGATTTAGAGCTTAGAATTACACAAATCCAATGCCCACGTTAAGCTAGCTCAAGTCTCAATCTTGTGCCAAAATTTGAGACATAAATAGATACGACAAGTGTCCAAGTTATCCCATCTATCCCGAACTGCGTGATGCCATGTGTTGTGCCTCATTTATTAGACTCTACTTAATGAGCACCAAAAATGATCATTTTAATTGGCCGATCAACTTGACATATCTGCACTAAATTGTCTGTAACTGTTGATTAACCGCTCCGAATGACACAAATCCGAAGGCCACGTTATGTTATCTCAATTTTCTATATTTTGACAACATTTGATAGAGAAATAGATATGACAAAGCGTCCAAGTAATCCAAGCGATCTAAAACTGTGTGAGGCCATGCATTATGTTTCATTTATATTACTCAACGAGTATCACTGATCAGTTTAGAATGATCATTTAAAGTGGGCGATCAACTGCACATGTGTGCACTAAATTATCCGTAACTTTTTATTTATAGCTCGGAATGACATGAATCCAATGCCCAAGTTAAGCTAGCTCAAGTTTCTATACTGTGACAAAATTTTAGACAGATATAGATACGAAAATCCGTCCAAGTAATCCAATCTATCAGAAACTGGGTGATGCCATTCATTATTCCTCATCTATAAGCCTCTACTCAATGAGCACCAATGATCAATTAAAAATGATCATTTTACCTGGCCGATCAACTTGGCATGTCCACACTAAATCGTATGTAACTTTTAATTAGAGCTCAGAATGACACAAATCGAAAGTCCACGTCATGGTAGCTCAATTTTCTATATTGTGACAAAATTTGAGACAAAAAAACAGATACGATAAAACGTCCAAGTAATCCAATCTATCCAAAACTACGTGATGTCATTCATTACGCATCATTTATAAGCATTTACTCAATGAGGATCAATGACTAGTTTAGAATGATATTGGCCGATCAACTTGACATGTACACACTAAATCGTCTTTAACTTTTATTTAAAGCTCAGAATGACACAAATACGAAGTTCACGTTATGCTAACTCAATTTTCTATATTGTGACAAAATTTGGTACCGAAATAGATACGACAAAGCATCCAAGTAATCAAATCTATCCAAAACTATGTGATGCCATGCATTACGATCATTTATACGCATTTACTCAATGAGGATAATGATTAGTTTATAATGATATTTGCAGATGAACTTTACATGTCTGCACTCAATCGTCCTTAAGTTTTGATTTGTAGCTCCGAATGACACGAATCCAATGACGACGTTAAGCTAGCTAAATTTTCTATATTTTGACAAAATTTGAGTTAGGAATACATAAACGACAAAGCGTCCAAGTTATCGATTCTATCCCAAACTGCGTGATGCTATGCATTATGCTTCATTTATAAGCCTCTACCTAATGAGCACCAATGATCAGTTAAGAATGACCATTTTTACTGGCCCATCAACTTGACAAGTCTGCACTAAATCATCCGTAATTTTTGATTTATATCTCGGAATGAAACGAATCCAATGCCCACGTTAAGCTAGCTAAAGTTTCTATATTGTGACAAAATTTTAGACGAAAAAGCGTCCAGGTATTTCAATCTATCAGAAGCTGGGTGATGCCATGCATTATTCTTCATTTATAAGCCTCTACTCAATGAGCACCAATGATCAATTTAGAATGATCATTTTACCTGGCCGATCAACTGGACATGTCCACACTAAATCGTATGTAACTTTACATTAGAGCTCAGAATGACACAACTTAAAAGTCCACGTAATGGTTGCTCAATTTTCTATGTTGTGACAAAATTTGAGAAAAAATTAGATACGACAAAGCGTCCAAGTAATCTATTCTATCCAAAATTACATGATGCCATGCATTACGGATCATTTATAAGCAATTACTAAATGATCATCAATTATTAGTTAAGAATGATCATTTTAACTGGCCTAACAACTTGACATTTGCACAAAATCGTCCGTAACTTTTGATTTGTAGCTCAAAATGACACGAATCCATTTCCTATATTAAGCTAGCTCAAGTTTCTATACTATGACAAAATTTGAGACTGAAATAGATATGACAAAGCATCCAAGTAATCCAATCTACACCAAACTGCGTGATGCCATGCATTATGCTTCATTTATAATCCTTTATTCAATGAGGACCAATGATCAGTTTAGAATTATCATATTAACTTGCCGATCAACTTGACATGTCCGCACTAAATCGTCAGTAACTTTTGATTTAGAGTTTAGAATGACACGAATCCAATGCCCACGTTAAGCTAGCTCAAGTCTCAATCTTGTGACAAAATTTGAGACATAAATAGATACGACAAAGCATCCAAGTTATCCAATCTATCCCAATCTGCGTGATGCCATGTGTTATGATTCATTTATTAGCCTCTACTTAATGAGCCCCAGTGATCATTTTAATTGGCCGATCAACTTGACATGTTTGCACCAAATTGTCCATAACTGTTCAATTACCGCTCAGAATGACACAAATCCAAAGCCCACGTTATGTAAGCTCAATTTTCTATATTATGACAACATTTGATACAGAAATAGATACGACAAAGCATCCAAGTAATCCAAACGATCCAAAACTGTGTGATGCCATGCATTATGTTTCATTTATACTACTCAATGAGCATCAATGATCAGTTTAGAATGATCATTTAAAGTGGCCGATCAACTTGACATGTCTGCACTAAATTGTCTGTAACTTTTGATTTATAGCTCGGAATGACATGACTCCAATGCCCACATTACGCTAGCTCAAGTTCCTATATTTTGACAAAATTTTAGACAGAAATAGATACGAAAATGGATCCAAATAATCCAATCTATCAGAAAATGGGTGATGCCATGCATTATTTTTCATTTATAGGCCTCTACTCAATGAGCACCAATGATCAATTAAGAATGATCATTTAACCTGGCCGATCAACTTGACATGTCCGCACTAAATCGTATGTAACTTTTAATTAGAGGTCAGAATGACAAAAATCCAAAGTCCACATAATGGTAGCTAAATTTTCAATATTGTGACAAAATTTGAGACATACGACAAAGCGTCCAAGAAATCCAATCTATCCAAAACTACGTGATACCATGCATTACGCATCATTTATAAGCATTTACTCAATGAGGATCAATGATTAGTTTAATTGGCCGATCAACTTGACATGTCCGCACTAAATTGTCTGTAACTTTTATTAAGAGCTCAGAATGACACAAATCCAAAGTCCACGTTATGCTAGCTCAATTTTCTATATTGTTACAAAATTTGATACCAAAATAGATACGACAAAGCATCCAACTAATGAAATCTATCCAAAACTACGTGATGCCATGCATTACGCATCATTTATAAGCATTTACACAATTAGTATAATGATTAGATTATATTAATTTTGGCTGATGAACGTGACATGTCTGCACTAAATCGTCCTTAAATTTTGATTTGTAGATTCGAATGACACAAATCCAATGAAGACGTTAGGCTAGCTCAATTTTCTATACTTTGACAAAATTTGAGACAGAAATAGATACGACAAAGCATCCAAGTTATCCAATCTATCCCGAAATGCGTGATGCCTTGCATTATGCTTCATTAATAAGCCTCTACTCAATGAGCACCAATGTTCACTTAAGAATGATCATTTTAAACTGGCCAATCAATTTGACATGCATGTACTAAATCGTTTGTAAGTTTTTATTTAGAGCTCATAATGACATAAATCCAAAGCCCATGTTAATCTAGCTCATTTTTCTATATTAGTCTTGTTCTTTTGGTTGACGTAGGCGGCTGCGGCTGGATCTACGGTCAATCATGCGGTTGCGGCTACGACAGATGTTGTTCATTTGTCTGCCACCGGTGGTTGCGGTTGCAGTTGATCACAGATTTTTAGTCGCACGGCTGTTTTAATTAGCCGTCGAAAAAATTGCGATGCATAACTCAATGTGTGACCGCTGCTTCTGCCGCAGGTACCTGCGACAGCTTAACGTACAACAATGTGCCACTACCGCAGCCGCTGGTTCCTACGGCTGACAAACGAACATGACCATTGTGATAAATTTTGAGACAGAAATAAATACAACAAAGTATCCAAACAATCCAATCTATCCCAAACTGCGTGATGCCATGCATTATGCTTCATTTATAAGCCTTTACTCAATGAGCACCAATGTTCAGTTAAGAATGATCATTTTCACTAGCCAATCAACTTGACATGTCTGCAATAAATCGTTTGTAAGTTTTGAGTTAGAGCACAGAATGACATAAATCCAAAGCCCACATTAAGCTAGCTAAATTTTCTATATTGTGACAATATTTGAGATAGATATAAATACAACAAAGTATCCAAGTAATCCAATCCATCCCAAACTGCGTGATGCCATGCATTTTGCTTCATTTATAAGCCTTTACTCAATGAGCACGGCTGATCAGTTTAGAATGATAATATTAACTGTCCGATCAACTTGACATATCAACACTAAATCGTCCGTAACTTTTGATTTACAGCTCAAAATGACAGAAATACAAAACCCACGTTAAACTTGCTCAGTTTTATATATTGTGAAAAGTTTTAGATGGAAATAGATAAGACAAATCATCCAAGTAATCCAAACTATTCAACATTATGTGATGTCATGCATTATACTTCATTTATAAGCCTTTACGGAATGAGCATCAATGATTAGTTTAGAATTATCATCTTAACTTGCCGACCAACTTGACATGTCTGCACTAAATCGTCCTTAGTTTTTGATTTGTAACTCAAAATGACATGAATCCAATGACGACGTTAAGCTTGCTCAATTTTCTATATTGTGACCAAATTTGAGACAGAAATAGATACGAAAAACCATCCAAGTAATCCAATCTATCCCAAGCTGTGTGATGACATGCATTATGCTTCATTTATAAGCCTTTATTCAATGAGCACCAATGAATAGTTTATAATGATCATATTAACTGACCGATCAACCTGACATGTATGCACTAAATTTCTCGTAACTTTTGATTTAGAGCATAGATTGACACAAATAAAACGCCCACGTCAAGCTAGCTCAAGTTTGTATATTGTTACAAAATAGTCTGTAAACTTGACATGTACGCACTATATCGTCTGTAACTTTTCATTTAGAGTTCAAAATGACACGAATCCAATGCCCATATTAACCTAGCTCAGTTTTATATATTGTGACAAAAGTTAAGAAAGACATAGATATGACAATGCGTATAAGTAATCCGATCTATCCAAAACTTTGTGATGCCATGTATTATGCTTCATTTATAAGCCTTTACTCAATGAGCACCAATGCCATGTATCAACTTGACATGTACGCACTAAATCGTCCGTAACTTTTGATTTAGAGCTCATAATGACACGAATCCAACGTCCATATTAAGCTAGCTCAATTTTCTATATTGTAACAAAATTTGAGACAGAAATAGAAATGACAAAGCGTCCAAGTAATCCAAGCATTCCAGAACTGCGTGATGCCATGCATTATGCTTGATTTATAAGCCTTTACTCGGTGCGCACCAATGATCATTTTAACTTGCCGATCAACTTGATATGGCCTCACTAAATCATCTGTAACTTTTTTATTAAAGCTCAAAATGACACGAATCCAATGCCCAAATTAACATAGCTCAATTTGTTATATTGTGACAAAATTTAAGAAAACAATAGATACGAAAAAGCATACAAGTAATCCAATCTATCCGTATCTACGTGATGCCTGGTATTATGCTTCATTTATAGCCTTTACTCAATGAGCACCAATGCTCAGTTTAGAATGATTATTTTAACTTGCCGATCAACTTGATATGTACGCACTAAATCGTCTATAAATTTTGATTTAGAGCTCAAAATGACACGAATCCAATGCACACGTTAACCTTACTCAATTTTATATATTGTGACAAAATTTAAGAAAGAAATAGATATGACATAGCGTACAAGTAATCCAATCTATCCAGAACTTCGTGATGCCATGTATTATGCTTGATTTATAAGCCTTTACTCAATGAGCACCAATGTTTAGTTTAGAATGATCATTTTAACTTGCCGATCAACCTGACATGTCCGCACTAAATCGTCCGTAACTTTTGATATAGAGCACAGAATGACACGAATCCAACGTCCATATTAAGCTACCTCAATTTTCTATATTGTATCAAAATTTGAGACAGAAATAGATACGACAAAGCATCAAAGTAATCCAAGTTATCGAAAACTGCGTGATGCCATGCATTATGCTTCATTTATAAGCATTTACTCAATGCGCACCAATGATCATATTAGAATGATCATTTTAACTTGCCTATCAACTTATTCAGGCCTCACTAAATCATCCGTAAATTTTGATTTAGAGCTCAAAATGACACGAATCCAATGCCCAAATTAACCTAGCTCACTATTTTATATTGTGACAAAATTGAAGAAAACAATAGATACGAAAAAGCGTCCAAGTAGTCCAATCTATCCATATCTACGTGATGCCATTAATTAAGTTTCATTTATATCCTTTACTCAATGAGCACCAATGCTCAGTTTAGAATGATCATTTTAACTTGCCGATCAACTTGATATGTACGCACTAAATCGTTTGTAAATTTTTATTTAGAGCTCAAAATGGCACGAATCCAATGCACACGTTAACCTTACTTAATTCTATATATTGTGACAAATTTTAAGAAAGAAATAGATATGACACAGCGTACAAGTAATCCAACCTATCCAGAATTTTGTGATGTCGTGCATTAAGCTTCATTTATAAGCCTTTACTCAATGAGCACCAATGCTCAGTTTAGAATGATCATTTTAACTTGCCGATCAACTTGACATGTCCGCACTAAATCGTCCGTAACTTTTGATTTAGAGCTCAGTAAGACACGAATCCAACGTCCATATTAAGCTACCTCAATTTTCTATATTGTATCAAAATTTTAGACAGAAATAGATATGACAAAGCATCCAAGTAATTCAAGTTATCCGAAACTGCGTGATGCCATGCATTATGCTTCATTTATAAGCATTTACTCAGTGCGCACCAATGATCATATTAGAATGATCATTTTAACTTGCGATCAACTTGATATGGCCTCACTAAATCATTTGTAACTTTTGATTTAGAGCTCAAAATGACACGAATCCAATGCCCAAATTAACCTAGCTCAATTTTTTAAATTGTGACAAAATTTAAGAAAACAATAGATATGAAAAAGCATACAAGTAATCCAATCTATCCGTATCTACGTGATGCCAGGTATTATGCTTCATTTATATCCTTTACTCAATGAGCACCAATGCTCAGTTTAGAATGATCATTTTAACTTGCCGATCAACTTGATATGTACGCACTAAATCGTCTGTAAATTTTGATTCAGAGCTCAAAATGGCACGAATCCAATGCACACGTTAACCTTACTTAATTTTATATATTGTGACAAAATTTAAGAAAGAAATAGATATGACAAAGCGTACAAGTAATCCAATCTATCCAGAATTTTGTGATGTCATGCATTAAGCTTCATTTATAAGCCTTTACTCAATGAGCACCAATGCTCAGTTTAGAATGATCATTTTAACTTGCCGATCAACTTGACATGTCCGCACTAAATCGTCCGTAACTTTTGATTTGGAGCTCCGTAAGACACGAATCCAACGTCCATATTAAGCTACCGCAATTTTCTATATTGTATCAAAATTTGAGACAGAAATAGATACGACAAAGCATCCAAGTAATCCAAGTTATCCAAAACTGCGTGATGCCATGCATTATGCTTCATTTATAAGCATTTACTCAGTGCGCACCAATGATCATATTAGAATGATCATTTTAACTTGCCGATCAACTTGATATGGCCTCACTAAATCATCTGTAACTTTTGATTTAGAGTTCAAAATGACACGAATCCAATGCCCAAATTAACCTAGCTCAATTTTTTATATTGTGTTAAAATTTAAGAAAACAATAGATACGAAAAAAGCGTCCAAGCAATCCAATCTATTCGTATCTACGTGATGCCATGTATTATGCTTCATTTCTAGCCTTTACTCAATGAGCACCAATGCTCAGTTTAGAATGATTATTTTAACTTGCCGATCAACTTTATATGTACGCACTAAATCATCTATAAATTTTGATTTAGAGCTCAAAATGACACGAATCCAATGCACACGTTAACCTTACTAAATTTTATATATTGTGACAAAATTTAAGAAAGAAATAGATATGACATAGCGTACAAGTAATCCAATCTATCCAGAACTTCGTGATGCCATGTATTATGCTTGATTTATAAGCCTTTACTCAATGAGCACCAATGTTTAGTTTAGAATGATCATTTTAACTTGCCGATCAACTTGACATGTCCGCACTAAATCGTCCGTAACTTTTGATTTAGAGCTCAGAATGACACGAGTCCAATGTCCATATTAAGCTACCGCAATTTTCTATATTGTAACAAAATTTGAGACAGAAATAGATAAGACAAAGCATCCAAGTAATCAAAGCTATCCGAAACTGCGTGATGCTATGCATTATGCTTCATTTATAGGCATTTACTCAGTGCGCACCAATGGTCATATTAGAATAATCATTTTAACTTGCCGATCAACTTGATATGGCCTCACTAAATCATTTGTAACTTTTGATTTAGAGCTCAAAATGACACGAATCCAATGCCCAAATTAACCTAGCTCAATTTTTTAAATTGTGACAAAATTTAAGAAAACAATAGATACGAAAAAGCATACAAGTAATCCAATCTATCCGTATCTACGTGATGCCAAGTATTATGCTTCATTTATAGCCTTTACTCAATGAGCACCAATGCTCAGTTTAGAATGATTATTTTAACTTGCCGATCAACTTGATATGTACGCACTAAATCGTCTATAAATTTTGATTTAGAGCTCAAAATAACACGAATCCAATGCACACGTTAACCTTACTCAATTTTATATATTTTTACAAAATTTAAGAAAGAAATAGATATGACATAGCGTACAAGTAATCCAATCTATCCAGAACTTCGTGATGCCATGTATTATGCTTGATTTATAAGCCTTTACTCAATGAGCACCAATGTTTAGTTTAGAATGATCATTTTAACTTGCCGATCAACCTGACATGTCCGCACTAAATCGTCCGTAACTTTTGATTTAGAGCACAGAATGACACGAATCCAATGTCCATATTAAGCTACCTCAATTTTCTATATTGTAACAAAATTTGAGACCGAAATAGATACGACAAAGCATCCAAGTAATCAAAGCTATCCGAAACTGCGTGAAGCTATGCATTATGCTTCATTTATAGGCATTTACTCAGTGCGCACCAATGATCATATTAGAATAATCATTTTAACTTGCCGATCAACTTGATATGGCCTCACTAAATCATTCGTAACTTTTGATTTAGAGCTCAAAATGACACGAATCCAATGCCCAAATTAACCTAGCTCAATTTTTTAAATTGTGACAAAATTTAAGAAAACAATAGATACGAAAAAGCATACAAGTAATCCAATCTATCCGTATCTACGTGATGCCATGTATTATGCTTCATTTATAGCCTTTACTCAATGAGCACCAATGCTCAGTTTAAAATGATCATTTTAACTTGTCGATCAACTTGATATGTACATACTAAATCGTCTGTAAATGTTGATTTAAAGCTCAAAATGACACGTCCAATGCACACGTTAACCTTACTAAATTTTATATATTGTGGCAAAATTTAAATAAGAAATACATATGACAAAGCGTACAAGTAATCCAATCTATCCAGGACTTCGTGATGCCATGTATTGCTTCATTTATAAGCCTTTACTCAGAGCACCAATGATCAGCTTAGAATGATCATTTTAACTTGCCGATCAACTTGACATGTCCACCACTAAATCGTCCGTAACTTTTGATTTAGAGCTCAGAATGACAAGAATCCAACATCCATATTAAACTATCTCAATTTTCTATATTGTAACAAAATTTGAGACAGAAATAGATACGGCAAGCATCCAAGTAATCCAAACTATCTAAAACTGCGTGATACCATGCATTATGCTTCGTTTATAAGCTTTTAATCAGTGCGCACCGATGATCATTTTAGAATGATCATTTTAACTTGCCGATCAACTTGATATGGCCGTACTAAATCATCTGTAACTTTTGATTTAGAGCTCAAAATGATACGAATCCAATGCCCACGTTAACCTAGCTCAATTTTCTACATTGTGACAAAATTTAAGAAAACAATCGATACGACAAAGCGTCCAAGTGATCAAATCTATCCAAATCTACGTGATGTCATGTATTATGCTTCATTTATAAGCCTTTACTCAATGAGCACCAATGCTGAGTTTAGAATGATCATTTCGCTTCCCGATCAACTTGATATGTCCGACTAAATCGTGGGTAACTTTTGATTTAGAGCTCAAAATGACACAAATCCAATGCTGATGTTAACCTAGCTCAATTTTCTATAAGGTGACAAAAAATTAAGAAAGATATATATGACGAAGCGTACAAGTAATCCAATCTATCCAGAACAATGTGATGCCATGTATTATGCTTCATTTATAAGCCATTACTCAATAATCAACAATGCTCCGTTTAGAATGATTATTTTAATTTGCCGATCAACTTTACATGTCCGCACTTAATCATCCGTAACTATTGATTTAGAGCTCAGAATGACACGAATCCAACTTTAACATTAAGCTAGCTCAATTTTCTATATTGTAACAAAATATGAGACAGAAATAGATACGACAAAGTGCCAAAGTAATCCAATCTATCCAAAACTGCGTGATGCCATGCATTATGTTTCATTTATAAGCCTTTACTCAATGAGCACTAATGCTCAATTTAGAATTATCTTTTAAACTTGCCGATAAACTTGACATGTACGCACTAAATCGTTTGTAACTTTTGATTTAGAGCTCAAAATGATACGAATCCAATGCCCACGTTAACCTAGCGCAATTTTCTATATTGTGACATTGAGACAGAAATAGATACAACAAAGCGTCCAAGTAATCCAATCTAACCAAAACTGCATGATGCCATGCATTATGCTTCATTTATAAAAATTTACTAATTGAGCACCAATGCTCAGTTTAGAATGATCATTTTAGCATGCCGATCAACTTGACATGTACGCACTAAATCGTCTGTAAATTTTGATTTAGAGCTCAAAATGACACGAATCCGTTGCCCACATTAACCTAGCCCAATTTTCTATATGGTGACAAAAATTAGGAAAGAAATACATATGACAAAGCGTACAAGTAACCCAATCTATCCAGAACTACGTGATGCCATGTATTATGCTTCATTTATAAGCCTTTACTCAATGAGCACCAATGTTGAGTTTAGAATGATCATTTTAACTTCCCGATCAACTTGGCATGTCCGCACTAAATCGTCCGTAACTTTTAGTTTTCAGCTCAGAATGACACATATCAAATGCCCACATTAAGCTAGCTCAATTTTCTATGTTGTGACAATATATGAGATAGAAATAGATACGACAAAGCGTACAAGTAATCCAATCTATCCAAATCTACGTGATGCCATGTATTATGCTTTATTTATAAGCATTTACTCAATGAGCACCAATGCTCAGTTTAGAATGATCATTTTAACTTGCCGATCAACTTGACATGTCCGCACTAAATCGTCCGTAGCTTTTGATTTAGAGCTTAGAATGACACGAATCCAACACCCATGTTAAGCTAGCTTAATTTTCTATATTGTAACAATATTTGAGACATAAATAGATACGACATATCGTACAAGTAATCCAATGTATCCAAAACCGCGTGATGCCATTCATTATGCTTCATTTATAATTCTTTATTCAATGAGCACCAATGGCTCAGTTTAGAATGATCATTTTAACTTGCCGATAAACTTGACATGTACACACTAAATCGTCTGTAAATTTTGATTTAGAGCTCAAAATGACACCAATCCGATGCCCATGTTGACCTAGTTCAATTTTCTATATGGTGACAAAATTAAGAAAGAAATAGATATGACAAAGCGTACAAGTAATCCAATCTATCCAAAACTACGTGATGTCATGTATTATGCTTCATTTATAAGTCTTTACTCAATGAGCACCAATTCTCAGTTTAGAATGATCATTTTAACTTGCCGATCATCTTGACATGTCCAGACTAAATCGTCCGTAACTTTTGATTTAAAGCTTAGAATGACACGAATCCAACGACCACGTTAAGCTAGCTCAATTTTTATATTGTGACAATATTTGAGACAGAATTAGATACGACAAAACGTCCAAGTAATCCAATCTATGCAAAACTATGTGATGCCATGCATTATGTTTCATTTATAAGCCTTTACTCAATGAGCACCAATGCTCAATTTAGAATAATCATTTAAAATTGCCGATCAACTTGACATGTACGCCCTAAATCGTGTATAAATTTTGATTTAAAGCTCAAAATGACACGAATCCAATGCCAATGTTAACCTAGCTCAATTTTATATGTTGAGATAAAACTTAATTAAGAAATAAATATGACAAAGCGTACAAGTAATTTGATGTATCCAGAACTTCGTGATGCCATGTATTATGCTTCATTCATAAACCTTTACTCAATGAGCACCAATGCTCAGTTTAGAATGATCATTTTAACTTGCCGATCAACTTTACATGTCCGCACAAAATCGTCCATAACTTTTGATTTATAGCTCAGAATGACACGAATCCAACGTCCATATTAAGCTAGCTCAATTTTCTATATTGTGACAAAATTTGAGACAGAAATAGATAGGAAAAAGGGTCCAAGTAATTCAATCTATCCAAAACTATGTGATGCCATGCATTATGCTTCATTTATCAACCTTTAGTCAGTGCGCACCAATGATCATTTTAAAATGATCACTTTAACTTGTTGATCAAGTTGATGTGGCCGTACTAAATCATCTGCAACTTTTGATTTAGAGCTCAAAATGACACGAATCCAATGCCCACGTTAACCTAGCTCAATTTTCACAAAATTTAAGAAAACTTCGATTCCAAGTGATCCAATCTATCCAAATCAATGTATTATGCTTCATTTATGCCTTTACTCAATGAGCACCAATGCCGAATGATCTAAATCAACTTCATGTCCGCAACTTTTTTTGATTACGAATACGTTAAGCTGACAAAATGACACGAATCCAATGCCCACATTATGCTTCATTTATAAACCAATAGCTCAATTTTCTGCCGATCAATTGTGACAAAATTTTAATGACACGAATCCAAACAATCTAGATTACGGATACAAAGCGTCCAAGTAATCCAATCTATCCAAATCTACGTGATGCCATGCATTATGCTTCATTTATAAGCCTTTACTCAATGAGCACCAATGCTGAGTTTAGAATGATCATTTCACTTGCCGATCAACTTGATATGTCCGCACTAAATCGTGGTAACTTTTGATTTAGAGCTCAAAATGACACGAATCCAATGCCCACGTTAACCTAGCTCAATTTTCTTATATTGTGACAAAAAATTAAGAAAGAAATAGATGACAAAGCGTACAAGTAATCCAATCTATCCAGAACAATGTGATGCCATGTATTATGCTTCATTTATAAGCCATTACTCAATAATCAACAATGCTCCGTTTAGAATGATTATTTTAATTTGCCGATCAACTTTACATGTCCGCACTTAATCATCCGTAACTATTGATTTAGAGCTCAGAATGACACGAATCCAACTTTAACATTAAGCTAGCTCAATTTTCTATATTGTAACAAAATATGAGACAGAAATAGATACGACAAAGTGCCAAGTAATCCAATCTATCCAAAACTGCGTGATGCCATGCATTATGTTTCATTTATAAGCCTTTACTCAATGAGCACTAATGCTCAATTTAGAATTATCTTTTAAACTTGCCGATAAACTTGACATGTACGCACTAAATCGTTTGTAACTTTTGATTTAGAGCTCAAAATGATACGAATCCAATGCCCACGTTAACCTAGCGCAATTTTCTATATTGTGACATTGAGACAGAAATAGATACAACAAAGCGTCCAAGTAATCCAATCTAACCAAAACTGCATGATGCCATGCATTATGCTTCATTTATAAAAATTTACTAATTGAGCACCAATGCTCAGTTTAGAATGATCATTTTAGCATGCCGATCAACTTGACATGTACGCACTAAATCGTCTGTAAATTTTGATTTAGAGCTCAAAATGACACGAATCCGTTGCCCACATTAACCTAGCCCAATTTTCTATATGGTGACAAAAATTAGGAAAGAAATACATATGACAAAGCGTACAAGTAACCCAATCTATCCAGAACTACGTGATGCCATGTATTATGCATCATTTATAAGCCTTTACTCAATGAGCACCAATGTTGAGTTTAGAATGATCATTTTAACTTCCCGATCAACTTGGCATGTCCGCTAAAGCGTACGAATCAGAATCCAAATGTAACAATTTTTAGACATGAGATATAGATACGACAAGTACGTGATCCATGTAATGAGCATTACTCAATAATGCTCTTTAGAATGCACCAATCACTTGAATGCTAAGCCGTAGCTTGACATTAAATTCTAATGTTGTGACAAGATGCCCATATAGATGTATAAGAAAGAAATAGATATGACAAAGCGTACAAGTAATCCAATTATCCAAAACTACGTGATGTCATGTATTATGCTTCATTTATAAGTCTTTACTCAATGAGCACCAATTCTCAGTTTAGAATGATCATTTTAACTTGCCGATCATCTTGACATGTCCAGACTAAATCGTCCGTAACTTTTGATTTAAAGCTTAGAATGACACGAATCCAACGACCACGTTAAGCTAGCTCAATTTTTATATTGTGACAATATTTGAGACAGAATTAGATACGACAAAACGTCCAAGTAATCCAATCTATGCAAAACTATGTGATGCCATGCATTATGTTTCATTTATAAGCCTTTACTCAATGAGCACCAATGCTCAATTTAGAATAATCATTTAAACTTGCCGATCAACTTGACATGTACGCACTAAATCGTGTATAAATTTTGATTTTAAGCTCAAAATGACACGAATCCAATTCCAACGTTAACCTAGCTCAATTTTATATGTTGAGATAAAACTTAATTAAGAAATAAATATGACAAAGCCTACAAGTAATTTGATGTATCCAGAACTTCGTGATGCCATGTATTATGCTTCATTCATAAACCTTTACTCAATGAGCACCAATGCTCAGTTTAGAATGATCATTTTAACTTGCCGATCAACTTGACATGTCCGCACAAAATCGTCCATAACTTTTGATTTATAGCTCAGAATGACACGAATCCAACGTCCATATTAAGCTAGCTCAATTTTCTATATTGTGACAAAATTTGAGACAGAAATAGATAGGAAAAAGGGTCCAAGTAATTCAATCTATCCAAAACTATGTGATGCCATGCATTATGCTTCATTTATCAACCTTTAGTCAGTGCGCACCAATGATCATTTTAAAATGATCACTTTAACTTGTTGATCAAGTTGATGTGGCCGCACTAAATCATCTGCAACTTTTGATTTAGAGCTCAAAATGACACGAATCCAATGCCCACGTTAACCCAGCTCAATTTTCTATAATGTGACAAAATTTAAGAAAACATTCGATACGACAAAGCCACCAAGTAATCCAATCTATCCAAATCTATGTGATGCCATGTTTTATGCTTCATTTATAGCCTTTACTCAATGAGCACCAATGCTCATTTTAGAATGATCATTTTAACTTTCCAATCAACTTGACATGTCCGCCCTAAATCATCTGTAACTTTTGACTTAAAGCTCAGAATTATACGAATCCAACGCCCACGTTAAGCTACCTTAATTTTTTATAATGTGACAATATTTGAGATAGAAATAGATACAAGAATGCGTCCACGTAATCCAGTCTATCCAAAACTGCGTGATACCATGCATTATGCTTCATTTATAAGTCTTTACCCAATGAGCACCAATGCTCAGTTTAGAATGATCATTTTAACATGCCGATCAACTTGAAATGTACGCACTAAATCGTCTGTAATTTTTTATTTAGAGCTGACAATGACACGAATCCAATGCCCACGTTATCCTAGCACAATTTTCTATATTGCAACAATATTTGAGATAAAAATAGATACGATAAAGCGTCCAAATAATGGAATCTATCCAAATCGGCGTGATGCCATGCATTATGCTTCATTTATAAGCCTTTACTCAGTGCGCACCAATGATCATTTTAGAATGATCATTTTACCTTGCCGATTAACTTGATATAGCCGCACTAAATCATCTGTAACTTTTGATATAGAGCTCAAAATGACACGAATCCAATGCCCACGTTAACCTAGCTCAATTTTCTATATTGTGACAAAATTTAAGAAAAAAATAGATACGACAAAGCGTTCAACTAATCCAATCTATCCAAATCTATTTGATGCCATGTATTATGCTTCATTTATAGCCTTTACTCAATGAGCACCAATGCTCAGTTTAGAATGATCATTTTTACTTGCCGATCAACTTGACATGTCCCCCCTAAATCATCCGTAACTTTTGATTTAGAGCTCATAATGACACGAATCCAATGCCCACGTTAAGCTAGCTTAATTTTCTATATTGTGACAATATTTGAGACAGAAATAGATACGACAAAGCGTCCACGTAATCCAATCTATCCAAAACTGTGTGATGGCATGCATTATGCTTCATATATAAGCCTTTACTCAATGAGGACCAATGCTCAGATTAGAATTATGATTTTAACTTGCCGATCAACTTGAAATGTACGAACTAAATTGTCTGTAACGTTTGACGTAGAGCTCAAAATGACATGAATCCAATGCCCACGTTAACATTGCTCAATTTTCTATATTGTGACAAATTTTAAGAAAGAAATAGGTATGACAAAGAGTAGAAATAATCCAATCTATCTAAAACTATGTGATGCCATGTATTATGCTTCATTAATAAATCTTTACTCAATGAGCACCAATGCTGAGTTTAGAATGATCATTTTAACTTGCCGATCAACTTGACATGTCCGCACTAAATCGTCCTTAACTTTTGATTTAGAGCTCAGAATGACACGAATTCAACGTCCACTTTAAACTAGCTCAATTTTCTATATTGTGACAATGTTTGAGACAGAGATAGATACGACAAAACGTTCAAGAAATCCAATCTATTCAAAACTGCATGGTGCCAAACATTATGCTTCATTTATAAGCCTTTACTCTGTGCGCACCAATAATCATTTTAAAATGATCATTTTAACTTGCCGATCAACTTGATATGGCCGCACTAAATAATCTGTAACTTTTGCTTTAGAGCTCAAAATGACACGAATCCAATGCCCACTTTAACGTAGCTCAATTTTCAATATTGTGACAATATGTAAGAAAAAACTCGATACATCAAAGCGTACAAGTAATCCAATCTATCCAAATCTACGTGATGCCATATATTATGCTTCATTTATAAGTCTTTACTCAATGAGCACCAATGCTCAGTTTAGAATGATCATTTTAACTTGCCGATCAACTTGACATGTCCGCACTAAATCGTCCGTAACTTTTGATTTAGAGCTTAGATTTACACGAATCCAACACCCTTGTTAAGCTAGCTTAATTTTCTATATTGTGACAATATTTGAGACAGAAATAGATACGACAAAGCGTTCAAGTAATCCAATCTATCCAGTGCTCAGTTTAGAATCATATTAACTTGCCGATCAACTTGCATGTAAGCACTAAATCATCTACAAATTTTGATTTAGAGCTCAAAATGACACGAATGCAATGCCCATGTTGACCTAGTTCAATTTTCTATATGGTGACAAAATTAAGAAAGAAATAGATATGACAAAGCGTACAAGTAATCCAATCTATCCAGAATTACGTGACACCATGTATTATGCTTCACTTATAAGTCTTTACTCAATGAGCTTCAATGCTCAGTTTAGAATGATCATTTTAACTTGCCGATCAACTTTATATGTCCGCACTAAATCGTCCGTAACCTTTGATTTAGAGCTCAGAATGAAACTAATCCACCATGCCCATTAAACTAGCTTAATTTTCTATATTGTGACAAAATTTGACACAGAAATAGATATGATAAAGCGTCCAAGAAATCCAAATTATCCAAAACTTCGTGATGCCATGCATTATGCTTCTTTTATAAGCTTTTACTCAGAGCGCACCAATGATCATTTTAGAATGATCATTTTAACTTGCCGATCAACTTGATATGGCCACACTAAATCACTTGTAACTTTTGATTTAGAGCTCAAAATGACATGAATTCAATGCCCATGTTAACCTAGCGCAATTTTCTATATTGTGACAAAATTTATGAAAAGAAATAAATATGACAAAGCATCCAAGTAATCCAATCTATCCAAATCTACGTGATGCTATGTTTTATGCTTCATTTATAAGCCTTTACTCTGTGAGCACCAATGTTCAGTTTTAGAATGATCATTTTAACTTGCTGATCAACTTGACATATCCACACTAAATCATCCGTAACTTTTGATTTAGAGGTTAGAATGACACGAATCCAACGACCAGAACTTCGTGATGCCAAAGCGTACGAAGTAATCCCATCTCTCCAGAACTTCGTGATGCCGTGTATTATGCTTCATTTATCAGCCTTTACTCAATGAGCACCAATGCTGAGTTTAGAATGATCATTTTAACGTGCCGATCAACTTGATATGGCCACACTAAATCATCCGTAACTTTTGATTTAGAGCTCAAGATTACACGAACCCAATGCCCTGTTAACCTAGGTCAGTTTTCTATATTATGACAAAATTAAAGAAAAATCTCGATACGACAAAGCGTCCAAGTAATCCAATCTATCTAAATCTACGTGATGTCATGTATTACGCTTCATTTATAGCCTTTACTCAATGAGCACCAATGCTCGGTTCAGAATGATAATTTTCACTTTCTGATCAACTTGACATGTCCGACCTAAATCGTTTGTAACTTTTGATTTAGAGCTCAAACTGATACGAATCCAACACCCACGTTAAGGTAGCTTAATTTTCTATATTGTGACAACATTTGAAACAGAAATAGATACGACAACGCGTCCACGTATCCAATCTATCCCAAACTGCGTGATGCCATGCATTATACTTCATTTATAGGCCTTTTCTAAATGAGCACCAATTCTCAGTTTAGAATGATCATCTTAACTTGCTGATCAACTTGACATGTACATACTAAATCATCGGTAACTTTTGATTTAAAGCTCAAAATAACAGGAATCCAATGCCCACAGTAACCTAGCTCAATTTTCTATATTGTTACAAAATTTAAGAAAATAATAGATATGACAAAGCGTACAGGTAATCCATTCTATCCAGAACTTCAAGTAATGCCATGTATTATGCTTCATTTATCAGCGTTTACTCAATGAGCACCAATGCTCAGTTTAGAATGATCATTTTAACTTGCCAATCAACTTGACATGTCCGCACAAAATCATCCGTAACTTCTGATTTAGAGCTCAAAATGACACGAATCCAACGTCCATATTTAGCTAGCTCAATTTTTTTTATTGTGACAAAGATTTTGACCAAAATAGATATGACAAAGCATCCAAGTAATCCAAACTATCCAAAACTGCGTGATAACATGCATTATGCTTCATTTATAAGCCTCTACTAAGTGTGCACCAATGATCATTTTATAATGATCATTTTAACTTGCCGATCAACTTGATATGGCCACACAAAATCATCAGTAAATTCAGATTTAGAGCTCAAAATGACACCAACCCAATGCCCACGTTAATCTAGGTCAATTTTCAATATTGTGGCAAAATTTAAGGAAAAAATTGATTCGACAAAACGTCCAAGTAATCCAATCTATCCAAAACTGCGTGATGCCATGCATTATGCTTCATTTATAAGCCTTTACACAATGAGCACCAATGCTCAGTTTTGAATGATCATTTTAACTTTGCTGATCAACTTGACATATACGCACTAAATTCTCTGTAACTTTTGATTTAAAGCTAAAAATAACACGAATCCAATGCACACAGTAACCTAGCTCAATTTTCTATATTGTGACAAAATTTAAGAAAGAAATAGATATGACAAAGCGTACAAGTAATTCAATATATCCAGAACTACGTGACACCATGTATTATGCTTCATTTATAATTATTTGCTCAATGAGCACCAATGCTCAGTTTAGAATGACCATTTTAATTTGCCGATCAAGTTGAAATTTCCATACTAAATCGTCCGTAACTTTTCATTTAGAGCTCCGAATGACATGAATTCAACGTCCACATTAAGCTAGCACAATTTTCTATATTGTGACAAAATTTCAAAAAGAAATAGATATGACAAAGTGTCTAAATTATCCAAACTATCCAACACTGCGTGATGCCATGTATTATACTTCATTTATAAGCCTTTACTCAGTGCGCACTAATGATCATTTTATAATGATCATTTTAACTTCCCGATCAACTTGATATGGCCGCACTAAATCATCTGTAACTTCTGATTTATATCTCAAAATGACACGAATTCAAAGCCCATGTTAACCTAGGTCAATTTTTTATATTGTGACATAATTTAAGAAAAAAATTGATACGACAAAGCATCAAAGTAATCCCATCTATCCATATCTATGGAATGGCAGGTATTATGCTCCATTTATAGCCTTTACTCAATGAGCACCAATGCTTAGTTTAGAATGATCATTTTAACTTGCCGATCAACTTGGCATGTCCGCCCTAAATTGTCTATAACTTTTGATTTAGAGCTCAGAATGACACGAATCAAACGCCCACATTAAGCTAGCTCAATTTTTTATATTGTGACAATATTTGAGACAGAAATAGATACAACAAAGCGTCCAAGTAATCCAATCTATCCAAAACTGCGTGATGCCATGCATTATGCTTCATTTATAAGCCTTTGCTCAATGAGCACCAATGCTCAGTTTAGAATGATCATTTTAACTTGCCGATCAACTTAACATGTACGCACTAAATCGTCTGTAACTTTTGATTTAGAGCTCAAAACCACACAAATCCAATGCCCACGTTAACCTAGCTCGATTTTCTATATTGTAACAAATTTTAAGAAAGAAATAGATATGACAAAGCGTAGAAATAATCCAATCTATCTAGAACTATGTGATGCAATGTATTATGCTTCATTAATAAATCTTTACTCAATGAGCACCAATGCTGAGTTCAGAAAGATCATTTTAACTTGCCGATCAACTTGACATGTCCGAAATAAATCGTCCTTAACTTTTGATTTGAAGCTCTGAATGACACGAATTCAACGTCCACTTTAAACTAGCTCAATTTTCTAAATTGTGACAATATTTGAGACAGAGATAGATACAACAAAACGTTCAAGAAATCCAATCTATCCAAAACTGCGTGGTGCCAAACATTATGCTTCGTTTATAAGCCCATGATGAATAAGCACCAATGCTCAGTTTGGAATGATCATTTTAACCTCCTGATCAACTTGACATTTACGCACTAAATCGTCTGTTACTTTTGATTTAAAGTTCAAAATGACTTGAATCCAATTCCCACGTTAACCTAGCTCAATTTTCTATATTGTACCAAATTTTAAGAAAAACATAGATATGACAAAGCGTACAAGAAATCCAATCTATCTAGAACTACGTGATGCCATGTATTATGCTTCATTTATAAGTCTTTACTCAATGAGCACCAATGCTAAGTTTAGAATGATCATTTTAACTTGCCGATCAACTTGACATGTGCGCACTAAATCGTCCGAAACTTTTGATTTAGAGCTCAGAATGACATGAATTCAACGTCCACATTAAGGTAGCTCAATTTTCTATATTGTGACAAAATGTGAGACAAAAATAGATTCGAAAAAGACTCCAATTAATCCAAACTATCCAAAATTGTGTGATGCCATGCATTATGCTTCATTTATAAGCCTTTAATCAGTGCACACTAATGAACATTTTAGAATGATCATTTCAACTTGCCGATCAACTTGATATGGCCGCACTAAATCATCGGTAACTTCTGATTTAGAGCTCAAAATGACACAAATCCAATGCCCACGTTAACCTAGCTCAAGTTTCTATATTGTGACAAATTTTAAGAAAGAAATAGATATGACAAAGCGTACAAGTAATCAAATCTATCTAGAACTACGTGATGCCATGTATAATGCTTCATTTATAGCCTTTACTCAATGAACAGCAATGCACAGTTTAGAATGATCATTTTAACTTGTCGATTAACTTGACATGTCCGCCCTGAATCGTCTGTAACTTTTTATTTAGAGCTCAGAATGACACGAATCCAACGCCAACGTTAAGCTAGCACGATTTTCTATATTGTGACAATATTTAAGACAAAAATAGATACGAAAAAGCGTCCAAGTAATCCAATCTATCCAAAACTGCGCGATGCCATGCATTATGCTTCATTTATAAGCCTTTACTCAATGAGCACAAATGCTCAGTTTAGATTGATCATTTAAACTTCCCGATCAACTTGAAATTTATGCACTAAATCGTCAGTAACTTTTTATTTAGAGCTAAAAATAACATGAATCCAGTGCCCACATTAACCTAGATTAATTTTCTATATTGCGACAAACTTTCATAAAGAAATAGATATGACAAAGCGTACATGTAATCCAATCTATCTAGAACTATGTGATGCCATGTATTATGCTTCTTTCATAAGTCTTTACTCAATGAGGACCAATGCCTAGTTTAGGATGATCATTGTAACTTGCCGATCAACTTGACATTTCCGCACTAAATCGTTCGTAACTTTTGATCTAGAGCTTATAATGACACGAATCCAACACCCATGTTAAGCTAGCTTAATTTTCTATATTGTGACAATGTTTGAGACAGAAATAGATACGACAAAGCGTCCAAGTAATCCAATCTATCCAAAACTGTGTGATGTCATGTGTTATGCTTTATTTATAAGCCTTTACTCAATGAGCACCAATGCTCAGTTTAGAATGATCATTTTAACTTGCCGATCAACTTGAGATGTACGCACTAAATCATCTGTAACTTTTAATTTAGAGCTCAAAATGACACGAATCTAATGCCCACGTTAACCTAGCTCAATTTTCTATATTGTGACAAAATTGAAAAAAGAAATAGATATGACAAAGCGTACAAGTAATCCAATCTATCTAGAATTACGTGATGCCATGTATTATGCTTCATTTATAAGTCTTTACTCAAAGAATTATCATTTTAAGTTGCCGATCAACTTGACATGTCCACACTAAATCATCCAGAACTTTTGATTTATAGCTCAGAATGACATGAATCCAAAGCCCACATTAAGCTAGCTCAATTTTCTAAATTCTGACAATATTTGAGACAGAAATAGATACGACCACTCGTCTAAGTAAGCCAATTTATCCAAAACTGCGTGATGCACTTAATTATGCTCCATTTATAGGGCTTTACTCAATGAGCACCAATGCTCAGTTTATAATGATCGTTTTAATTCGCTGATCAACTTGAGATGTACGCAATAAGTCCTCCGTAACTTTTGATTTAAAGCTTAAAACGACACGAATTCAATGCGCACGTTATCGTAGCTCAATTTTCTATATTGTGACAAAATTTCAGACAGAAATAGATACGACAAAGCATCCAAATAATCCAATCTATCCAGAACTACGTGATGCCATGTATTATGCTTCATTTATAAGCGTTTACTCAATGAGCACCAATGCTCAGTTTAGAATGATCATTTTAACTTGCTGATACACTTGACATGTCCACATTAAATCGTCCGTAAATTTTGCTTTAGAGCTCAAAATAACACGAATCCAATGCCCACATTAAGCTAGCTCAATTTTCTATATTGTGATAATATTTGAGACAGAAATAGATATGACAAAGCGTCCAAGTAATCCAATTTATCCAGAAATGCAAGATGCCATTAATTATGCTTCATTTATAAAACTTTACTCAATGAGCACCAATGCTCATATTAGAATGATCATTTTAATTTTCCGATCAACTTGACATGCACGCAATAAATCGTTTGTAAATTTTGATTCAGAGCTCAAAATTTCACGAATTCAATGGCCACGTTAACCTAGCTCAATTTTTTATATTTTGCCAAAATTTGAGACGGAAATAGATACGACAAAATGTCCAAATAATCCAAACTATCCAAAACTGCGTGATGCCATGCATTATGCTTCATTTATAAGCATTTACTCAATTAGCACCAATGCTCAGTTTAGAATTATCATTTTAACTAGCCGATCAACTTGATATGGCCGCACTAAATCATATGTAGCTTTGATTTAGAGCTCCAAATGACACAAATTCAATGCCCACGTTAACCTAGCTCAATTTTCTATATTGTGAGAAAATTTAAGAAAGAAATGGATATGACAAAGCTTACAACTAATCCAATATATCCAGAACTACATGATGCCATGTATTATGCTTCATTTATAAGCCTCTATTCAATGAGCCCAATGCTCCGTTTAGAATGATCATTTTAACTTGCCGATCAACTTGACATGTCCGCACTAAATCGTCCATAACTTTTGATTTATAGCTCAGAATGACATGAATCTAAAGCCCACGTTAAGCTAGCTCAATTTTCTAATTTGTGACAATATTTGAGACAGAAATAGATACGACAACTCGTCTAAGTAAGCCAATTTATCCAATACTGCGTGATGCACTTAATTATGCTCCATTTATAAGGCTTTACTCAATGAGCACCAATGCTCAGTTTATAATGATCGTTTTAACTCGCTGATCAACTTGAGATGTACGCAATAAGTCCTCCGTAACGTTTGATTTAAAGCTTAAAACGACACGAATTCAATGTGCATGTTATCGTAGCTCAATTTTCTATATTGTGACAAATTTTAAGAAAGAAATAGATATGACAAAGCCTAGAAATAATCCAATCTATCTAGAACTATGTGATGCAATGTATTATGCTTCATTAATAAATCTTTACTCAGTGAGCACCAGTGCTGAGTTCAGAATGATCCTTTTAACTTGCCGATCAACTTGACATGTCCGAAATAAATCGTCCTTAACTTTTGATTTAGAGCTCAGAATGACACGAATTCAACGTCCACTATAAACTAGCTCAATTTGAGACAAAGATAGATGCGACAAAACGTTCAAGAAATCCAATCTATCAGAAACTGCGTGGTGCCAAACATTATGCTTCATTTATAAGCCCATACTCAATGAGCACCAATACTCAGTTTGGAATGATCATTTTAACCTCCGGATCAACTTGACATTTACGCACTAAATCATCTGTTACTTTTGATTTAAAGTTCAAAATGACTTGAATCCTATTCCCACGTTAACCTAGCTCAATTTTCTATATTGTACCAAATTTTACGAAAAAATAGATATGACAAAGCATACAAGAAATCCAATCTATCTAGAACTACGTGATGCCATGTATTATGCTTCATTTATAAGTCTTTACTCAATGAGCACCAATGCTAAGTTTAGAATGATCAATTTAACTGGCCGATCAACTTGACATGTGCACACTAAATCGTCCGAAACATTTGATTTAGAGCTCAGAATGACATGAATTCAACGTCCACATTAAGGTAGCTCAATTTTCTATATTGTGACAAAATGTGAGACAAAAATAGATTCGAAAAAGACTCCAATTAATCTAAACTATCCAAAACTGTGTGATGCCATGCATTATGCTTCATTTATAAGCCTTTACTCAGTGCACACTAATGATCATTTTAGAATGATCATTTTAACTTGCCGATCAACTTGATATGGCTGCACTAAATCATCGGTAACTTCTGATTTAGAGCTCAAAATGACACGAATCCAATGCCCACATTAACCTAGCTCAAGTTTCTATATTGTGACAAATTTTAAAAAAGAAATTGATATGACAAAGCGTACAAGTAATCAAATCTATCTAGAACTACGTGATGCCATGTATTATGCTTCACTTATAGCCTTTACTCAATGAACAGCAATGCTCAGTTTAGAATGATCATTTTAACTTGCCGATTAACTTGACATGTCCGCCCTGAATCGTCTGTAACTTTTTATTTAGAGCTCAGAATGACACGAATCCAACGCCAACGTTAAGCTAGCACGATTTTCTATATTGTGACAATATTTAAGACAAAAATAGATACAAAAAGGGTCCAAGTAATCCAATCTATCCAAAACTGCGCGGTGCCATGCATTATGCTTCATTTATAAGCCTTTACTCAATGAGCACAAATGCTCAGTTTAGATTGATCATTTAAACTTCCCGATCAACTTGACATTTATGCACTAAATCGTCGGTAACTTTTTATTTAGAGCTAAAAATAACATGAATCCAATGCCCACATTAACCTAGCTTAATTTTCTATATTGCGACAAACTTTTATAAAGAAATAGATATGACAAAGCATACATGTAATCCAATCTATCTATAACTATGTGATGCCATGTATTATGCTTCTTTCATAAGTCTTTACTCAATGAGGACCAATGCCTAGTTTAGGATGATCATTGTAACTTGCCGATCAACTTGACATTTCCGCCCTAAATCGTTCGTAACTTTTGATCTAGAGCTTATAATGACACGAATCCAACACCCATGTCAAGCTAGCTTAATTTTCTATATTGTGACAATATTTGAGACAGAAATAGATAATACAAAGCGTCCAAGTAATCCAATCTATCCAAAACTGTGTGATGTCATGTGTTATGCTTTATTTATAAGCCTTTACTCAATGAGCACCAATGCTCAGTTTAGAATGATCATTTTAACTTGCCGATCAACTTTGAGAAGTACGCACTAAATCATCTGTAACTTTTGATTTAGATCTCAAAATGACACGAATCTAATGCCCACGTTAACCTAGCTCAATTTTCTAGATTGTGACAAAATTGAAAAAAGAAATAGATATGACAAAGCGTACAAGTAATCCAATCTATCTAGAATTACGTGATGCCATGTATTATGCTTCATTTATAAGTCTTTACTCAATGAGCACCAATGCTCAGTTTAGAATGATCACTTTAAGTTGCCGATCAACTTGACATGTCCACACTAAATCGTCCAGAACTTTTGATTTATGGCTCAGAATGACATGAATCCAAACCCCACGTTAAGCTAGCTCAATTTTCTAAATTCTAACAATATTTGAGACAGAAATAGATACGACAACTCGTCTAAGTAAGCCAATTTATCCAAAACTGCGTGATGC
Source organism: Pugionium dolabratum (assembly GCA_018901945.1). NCBI lineage: Eukaryota > Viridiplantae > Streptophyta > Magnoliopsida > Brassicales > Brassicaceae > Pugionium > Pugionium dolabratum. The sequence goes on along the minus strand of JAEVFF010000396.1, from coordinate 452,036 downwards.
ACTTAATTATGCTCCATTTATAAGGCTTTACTCAATGAGCACCAATGCTCAGTTTATAATGATCGTTTTAACTTGCTGATCAACTTGAGATGTACGCAATAAGTCCTCCGTAACTTTTGATTTAAAGCTTAAAACGACACGAATTCAATGCGCACGTTATCGTAGCTCAATTTTCTATATTGTGACAAAATTTCAGACAGAAATAGATACAACAAAGCAACCAAATAATCCAATCTATCCAGAACTACGTGATGCCATGTATTATGCTTCATTTATAAGCGTTTACTCAATGAGCACCAATGCTCAGTTTAGAATGATCATTTTAACTTGCCGATACACTTGACATGTCCAAATTAAATCGTCCGTAAATTTTGCTTTAGAGCTCAAAATAAAACGAATCCAATGCCCACATTAAGCTAGCTCAATTTTCTATATTGTGATAATATTTGAGACAGAAATAGATATGACAAAGCGTCCAAGTAATCCAATTTATCCAAAAATGCATGATGCCATTAATTATGCTTCATTTATAAAACTTTACTCAATGAGCACCAATGCTCATATTAGAATGATCATTTTAATTTGCCGATCAACATGACATGTACTCAATAAATCGTTTGTAAATTTTGATTCAGAGTTCAAAATTTCACGAATTCAATGGCCACGTTAACCTAGCTCAATTGTTTATATTTTGCCAAAATTTTAGACGGAAATAGATACGACAAAATGTCCAAATTATCCAAACTATCCAAAACTGCGTGATGTTATGCATTATGCTTCATTTATAAGCATTTACTCAATTAGCACCAATGCTCAGTTTAGAATGATCATTTTAACTAGCCGATCAACTTGATATGGCCGCACTAAATCATATGTAACTTTGATTTAGAGCTCCAAATGACACAAATTCAATGCCCACGTTAACCTAGCTCAATTTTCTATATTGTGAGAAAATTTAAGAAAGAAATGGATATGACAAAGCCTACAACTAATCCAATATATCCAGAACTACATGATGCCATGTATTATGCTTCATTTATAAGCAACTATTCAATGAGCCCAATGCTCCGTTTAGAATGATCATTTTAACTTGCCGATCAACTTGACATGTCTGCACTAAATCGTCCATAATTTTTGATTTATAGCTCAGAATGACATGAATCTAAAGCCCACGTTAAGCTAGCTCAATTTTATAAATTGTGACAATATTTGAGACAGAAATAGATACGACAACTCGTCTAAGTAAGCCAATTTATCCAATACTGCGTGATGCACTTAATTATGCTCCATTTATAAGGCTTTACTCAATGAGCACCAATGCTCAGTTTATAATGATCGTTTTAACTCGCTGATAGACTTGAGATGTACGCAATAAGTCCTCCGTAACTTTTGATTTCAAGCTTAAAACGACACGAATTCAATGTGCACGTTATTGTAGCTCAATTTTCTATATTGTGACAAAATTTCAGACAGAAATAGATACGACAAAGCATCCAAAGAATCCAATCTATCCAGAACTATGTGATGCCATGTATTAAGCTTCATTTATAACCATTTACTCAATGAGCACCAATGCTCAGTTTACAATGATCATTTTAACTTGCCGATACACTTGACATGTCCACATTAAATCGTCCGTAAATTTTGCTTTAGAGCTCAAAATGACACGAATCCAATGCCCACATTAAGCTAGCTCAATTTTCTATATTGTGATAATATTTGAGACAGAAATAGATATGACAAAGCGTCCAAGTAATCCAATTTATCCAGAAATGCAAGATGCCATTAATTATGCTTCATTTATAAAACTTTACTCAATGAGCACCAATGCTCATATTAGAATGATCATTTTAATTTTCCGATCAACTTGACATGCACGCAATAAATCGTTTGTAAATTTTGATTCAGAGCTCAAAATTTCACGAATTCAATGGCCACGTTAACCTAGCTCAATTTTTTATATTTTGCCAAAATTTGAGACGGAAATAGAAACGAAAAAATATCCAAATAATCCAAACTATCCAAAACTGCGTGATGCCATGCATTATGCTTCATTTATAAGCATTTACTCAATTAGCACCAATTCTCAGTTTAGAATTATCATTTTAACTAGCCGATCAAATTGATATGGACGCACTAAATCATATGTAGCTTAGATTTAGAGCTCCAAATGACACAAATTCAATGCCCACGTTAACCTAGCTCAATTTTCTATATTGTGAGAAAATTTAAGAAAGAAATGGATATGACAAAGCTTACAACTAATCCAATATATCCAGAACTACATGATGCCATGTATTATGCTTCATTTATAAGCCTCTATTCAATGAGCCCAATGCTCCGTTTAGAATGATCATTTTAACTTGCCGATCAACTTGACATGTCCACACTAAATCGTCCATAACTTTTGATTTATAGCTCAGAATGACATGAATCTAAAGCCCACGTTAAGCTAGCTCAATTTTCTAATTTGTGACAATATTTGAGACAGAAATACATACGACAACTCGTCTAAGTAAGCCAATTTATCCAATACTTCGTGATGCACTTAATTATGCTCCATTTATAAGGCTTTACTCAATGAGCACCAATGCTCAGTTTATAATGATCGTTTTAACTCGCTGATCAACTTGAGATGTACGCAATAAGTCCTCCGTAACGTTTGATTTAAAGCTTAAAACGACACGAATTCAATGCGCATGTTATCGTAGCTCAATTTTCTATATTGTGACAAATTTTAAGAAAGAAATAGATATGACAAAGCGTAGAAATAATCCAATCTATCTAGAACTATGTGATGCAATGTATTATGCTTCATTAATAAATCTTTACTCAGTGAGCACCAATGCTGAGTTCAGAATGATCATTTTAACTTGCCGATCAACTTGACATGTCCGAAATAAATCGTCCTTAACTTTTGATTTAGAGCTCAGAATGACACGAATTCAACGTCCACTTTAAACTAGCTCAATTTTCTAAATTGTGACAATATTTGAGACAGAGATAGATGCGACAAAACGTTCAAGAAATCCAATCTATCAGAAACTGCATGGTGCCAAACATTATGCTTCATTTATAAGCCCATACTCAATGAGCACCAATGCTCAGTTTGGAATGATCATTTTAACCTCCTGATCAACTTGACATTTACGCACTAAATCATCTGTTACTTTTGATTTAAAGTTCAAAATGACTTGAATCCAATTCCCACCTTAACCTAGCTCAATTTTCTATATTGTACAAAATTTTACGAAAAAAATAGATATGACAAAGCGTACAAGAAATCCAATCTATCTAGAACTACGTGATGCCATGTATTATGCTTGATTTATAAGTCTTTACTCAATGAGCACCAATGCTAAGTTTAGAATGATCATTTTAACTTGCCGATCAACTTGACATGTGCGCACTAAATCGTCCGAAACTTTTGATTTAGAGCTCAGAATGACATGAATTCAACGTCCACATTAAGGTAGCTCAATTTTCTATATTGTGACAAAATGTGAGACAAAAATAGATTCGAAAAAGACTCCAATTAATCCAAACTATCCAAAACTGTGTGATGCCATGCATTATGCTTCATTTATAAGCCTTTACTCAGTGCACACTAATGATCATTTTAGAATGATCATTTTAACTTGCCGATCAACTTGATATGGCCGCACTAAATCATCGGTAACTTCTGATTTAGAGCTCAAAATGACACGAATCCAATACCCACGTTAACCTAGCTCAAGTTTTTATATTGTGACAAATTTTTAAAAAGAAATTGATATGACAAAGCGTACAAGTAATCAAATCTATCTAGAACTACGTGATGCCATGTATTATGCTTCATTTATAGCCTTTACTCAATGAACAGCAATGCTCAGTTTAGAATGATCATCTTAACTTGCCGATTAACTTGACATGTCCGCCCTGAATCGTCTGTAACTTTTTATTTAGAGCTCAGAATGACACGAATCCAACGCCAACGTTAAGCTAGCACGATTTTCTATATTGTGACAATATTTAAGACAAAAATAGATACAAAAAGGGTCCAAGTAATCCAATCTATCCAAAACTGCGCGGTGCCATGCATTATGCTTCATTTATAAGCCTTTACTCAATGAGCACAAATGCTCAGTTTAGATTGATCATTTAAACTTCCCGATCAACTTGACATTTATGCACTAAATCGTCGGTAACTTTTTATTTAGAGCTAAAAATAACATGTATCCAATGCCCACAAATTAACCTAGCTTAATTTTCTATATTGCGACAAACTTTCATAAAGAAATAGAAATGACAAAGCGTACATGTAATCCAATCTATCTAGAACTATGTGATGCCATGTATTATGCTTCTTTCATAAGTCTTTACTCAATGAGGACCAATGCCTAGTTTAGGATGATCATTGTAACTTGCTGATCAACTTGACATTTCCGCCCTAAATCGTTCGTAACTTTTGATCTAGAGCTTATAATGACACGAATCCAACACCCATGTTAAGCTAGCTTAATTTTCTATATTGTGACAATATTTGAGACAGAAATAGATACGACAAAGCGTCCAAGTAATCCAATCTATCCAAAACTGTGTGATGTCATGTGTTATGCTTTATTTATAAGCCTTTACTCAATGAGCACCAATGCTCAGTTTAGAATGATCATTTTAACTTGCCGATCAACTTGAGATGTACGCACTAAATCATCTGTAACTTTTGATTTAGATCTCAAAATGACACGAATCTAATGCCCACGTTAACCTAGCTCAATTTTCTAGATTGTGACAAAATTGAAAAAAGAAATAGATATGACAAAGCGTACAAGTAATCCAATCTATCTAGAATTACATGATGCCATGTATTATGCTTCATTTATAAGTCTTTACTCAATGAGCACCAATGCTCAGTTTAGAATGATCATTTTAAGTTGCCGATCAACTTGACATGTCCACACTAAATCGTCCCGAACTTTTGATTTATAGCTCAGAATGACATGAATCCAAAGCCCACGTTAAGCTAGCTCAATTATCTAAATTCTAACAATATTTGAGACAGAAATAGATACGACAACTCGTCTAAGTAAGCCAATTTATCCAAAACTGCGTGATGCACTTAATTATGCTCCATTTATAAGGCTTTACTCAATAAGCACCAATGCTCGGTTTATAATGATCGTTTTAACTTGCTGATCAACTTGAGATGTACGCAATAAGTCCTTCGTAACTTTTGATTTAAAGCTTAAAACGACACGAATTCAATGCGCATGTTATCGTAGCTCAATTTTCTATATTGTGACAAAATTTCAGACAGAAATAGATACAACAAAGCAACCAAATAATCCAATCTATCCAGAACTACGTGATGCCATGTATTATGCTTCATTTATAAGCGTTTACTCAATGAGCACCAATGCTCAGTTTAGAATGATCATTTTAACTTGCCGATACACTTGACATGTCCAAATTAAATCGTCCGTAAATTTTGCTTTAGAGCTCAAAATAAAACGAATCCAATGCCCACATTAAGCTAGCTCAATTTTCTATATTGTGATAATATTTGAGACAGAAATAGATATGACAAAGCGTCCAAGTAATCCAATTTATCCAAAAATGCATGATGCCATTAATTATGCTTCATTTATAAAACTTTACTCAATGAGCACCAATGGTCATATTAGAATGATCATTTTAATTTGCCGATCAACTTGACATGTACGCAATAAATTGTTTGTAAATTTTGATTCAGAGCTCAAAATTTCATGAATTCAATGGCCACGTTAACCTAGCTCAATTTTTTATATTTTGCCAAATTTGAGACGGAAATAGATACGACAAAATGTCCAAATAATCCAAACTATCCAAAACTGCGTGATGTCATGCATTATGCTTCATTTATAAGCATTTACTCAATTAGCACCAATGCTCAGTTTAGAATGATCATTTTAACTAGCCGATCAACTTGATATGGCCGCACTAAATCATATGTAACTTTGATTTAGAGCTCCAAATGACACAAATTCAATGCCCACGTTAACCTAGCTCAATTTTCTATATTGTGAGAAAATTTAAGAAAGAAATGGATATGACAAAGCTTACAACTAATCCAATATATCCAGAATTACATGATGCCATGTATTATGCTTCATTTATAAGCCTCTATTCAATGAGCCCAATGCTTCGTTTAGAATGATCATTTTAACTTGTCGATCAACTTGACATGTTCACACTAACTCGTCCGTAACTTTGGATTTAGAGCTACGAATAACATGACTCCAATGCCCACGCTAACCTAGCTCAAATTTCTATATTGTGACAAAATTTGAGACAGATATAGATAAGACGAAACGTCCAAGTAATCCAAACTATCCAAAACTCCGTGATACCATGCATTATGCTTCATTTATAAGCCTTTACTCAATGAGAACCATTGCTCAGTTTAGAATGATAATTTTAACTTGACGATCAATTTGACATGTCCGTACTAAATCATCCGTAACTTTTGATTTAGAGCTCAGAATGACAGTAATCAATGTCCACATTAAGCTAGCTCAATTTTCTATATTGTGACAAAACTTGAAACAGAAATAGATACGACAAAGCTTCCAAGTAATTCAATCTATCCAAAACTGCTTGATGCCATGCATTATGCTTCATTTATAAGCCTTTACTCAATGAGCACCAATGATCAGTTTAGAATGATCATTTTAACTTGCCCATCAACTTGAGATGTACGCACTAAATCGTCGGTAACTTTTGATTTAGAGCTCAAAATGACACGAATCCAATGCCCACGTTAACCTAGCTAAATTTTCTATACTGTGACAAAATTGAAGAAAGAAATAGATATGACAAAGCGTCCAAGTAATCCAATCTATCTAGAACTACGTGATGCCATGTATTATGCTTCATTTATAATTCTTTACTCAATGAGCACCAATGCTCAGTTTAGAATGATCATTTTAAGTTGCCGATCAACTTGACATGTCCGCACTAAATCGTCCATAAGTTTTGATTTAAGGCTCAGAATGACATGAATCCAACGCCCACGTTAAGCTAGCTCAATTTTCTAAATTGTGTCAATATTTAAGACAGAAATAGATACGACAAAGCGTCCAAGTAATCCAATCTATCCAAAACTGCGTGATGCCATAAATTATGCTTCATTTATAAGCCTTTACTCAATGAGCAACAATGCTCAGGTTAGAATGATCATTTTAACTTGCTGATGAACTTGACATGTACGCACAAAATCGTCCGTAACTTTTGATTTAGAGCTCAAAATGACTCAAATTCAATGCCCATTTGAACCTAGCTCAATTTTCTATATTGTGAAAAAATTTAAGAAAAAAATAGATACGACAAAGCGTCCAAGCAATCCAATCTATCCAGAACTACTTGATGCCATGTATTATGTTTCATTTATAAGCCTTTACTCAATGAGTAACAATGCTCAGTTTAGAATGATCTTTTTAACTTGGCGATCAACTTGACATGTCTGCACTAAATTGTCCGTAACTTTTTATTACGAGCTGATCAAAGCGTGATCTACGTGATTAATCCAAATCTACGTGAGGCCATGTATTATGATTCATTAATCAATGAGGACCATTGCTAGGTTTAGAATGATCATTTTAACTTGCCGATCAACTTGACATGTGCTCACTAAAGCGTACGTAAGTTTTGATTTAGAGCTCGGAATGACACCAATCTAAAGCCCATGTTAAGCTAGCTCAATTGTCTATATCGTGACAAGACTTGAGACTGAAATAGATACGACCAAGCGTCCAAGTAATCCATTCTATCCGAAACTACGTGATGTCTTGCATTATGCTTCATTTACAAGCCTTTATTCAATGAGCACCAATGATCAGTTTAGAATGATTATTTTAACTTGCTTTTCAATTTGACATGTCCGCACTAAATCGGCCGTAAATTTTGATTTAGAGCTCGGAAGACACCAATTTAAATCCTATGTTTAGCTAGCTCAATGAAAGACTATCCCAATTCGTGATCCATTTGTTAAGCTAGCTCAATTTTCTATATCGTGACAAAATTTGAGACAGAAATAGATACGACCAAGCATCCAAGTAATCCATTTTATCCCAAATTACGTGATGCCTTGCATTATGCTTCATTTACAAGCCTTTACTCAATGAGCACCAATGATCAGTTTAGAATGATCATTTTAACTTGTTGCTAAACTTGTCATGTCCGCACTAAATCATCTGTAACTTTTTATTTATAGCTCAAAATTATCCGAATCCAATGCCCACGTTAACCTACCTCAATTTTCTATATTGTGACAAAATTTAAGAAAAAAATAAATATGAAAAAGCGTTCAAGTAATCAAATCTATCCAAAACTACGTAATGCCATGTATTATACTTCATTTATAAACATTTACTCAATGAGCACCAATGCTCAGTTTAGAATTATCATTTTAACTTGTCGATCAACTTGACATGTCCGCACTAAATCGTCCGTAATTTTGGACTTAGAGCTACGAATGACACAAATTCAACGCCCACGTTAAGCTAGCTCAATTTTCTATATTGTGACAAATTTCATACATAAATAGGTATGAGAAAGAGTCCAAGTAATAAAATCTATCCAAAACTGAATGATGTCATGTATTATGCTTCATTTATTAGCCTCTACTCAATGAGAACCAATGCTCATTTTAGAATGATCATTTTATCTGGCTGATAAACTTGACATGTACACACTAAATCATCTAACTTTTTATTTAGAGGTTAGAATGACACAAATCAAAAGCCCACTTTAAGCAAGATCAATTTTCTATATTGTGACAAAATTTGAGATAAAAATATATATGACAAAGCATCCAGGTTAACAAATCTATCCAAAACTACGTGATGCTATGTATTATGATTCATTTATAAGCCTTTAATTAATGAGCACCAATGCTCAATTTAAAATGATCATTTTTACATGCCGATCAACTTGACATGTCCACACTAAATCGTCAGTAAGTTTTTATTTAGAGCCCGGAATGACACAAATTCAACGCCAACGTTAAGCTAGCTCAATTTTCTATATTGTGACAAAATTTCATACATAAATAGATATGAAAAAGTGTCCAAGTAATACAATATATCCAGAACTACGTGATGCCATGTATTATGCTTCATTTATCAGCCTTTACTCAATGAGCACCAACGCTCAGTTTAGAATGATCTTTTTAACTGGCTGATCGAGTTGACATGTCCACACTAAATCATCTAACTTTTTATTTAGAGCTCAGAATGACACAAATCAAAAGTCCACTTTAAGATAGATCAATTTTTTATTGTGACAAAATTTGAGACAGAAATATATATGACAAAGCGTCCAGGTTAACCGATCTATCCAAAACTACGTGATGCCATGTATTATGATTCATTTATAAGCCTTTAATTAATGAACACTAATGATCATTTTAACTGGCCGATAACCTTGACATGCCCACACTAAATCGTTCGTAAGTTTTGATTAAGAGTTCAGAATGATACCAATATAAAGCCCATGTTAAACTAGCTCAATTTTCTCTATCGTGAAAAAATTTGAGACAAAAATAGATATGACCAAGCGTCCAAGTAATCCATTCTATCCAAAACTATGTGATGCCTTCCATTATGCTTCATTTACAAGCATTTACTCAATGAGCACCAATGAACATTTTAACTTGTAGATCAACTTGACATGTCCACACTAAATCGTCTATAACTTTTGATTTAGATCTCAAAATGACACAAATCCAATGCCCCCTTTAACATAGCTCAATTTACTATATTGTGACACAATTTAAGAAAGAAATAGATACGACAAAGCGTCCAAGTAATCCAATCTATCCAAAACTACGTGATGCCATGCATTATTTTTCATTTATAAGCTTTTACTCAATGAGCACCAACGATCAGTTTAGAACGATCATTTTAATTGACCGATCAACTTGACATGTCTGCACTATATCGTACATAAATTTTGATTTATAGCTCGGAATGACACGTTTCAATTGCCCACTTTAAGCTAGCTCAAATTTCTATATTGTGACAAAATTTGAGACGGAAATAGATACCACCAAGCGTCCGAGTAATCCATTCTATCCCAAACTACGTGATGCCTTGGACTATACTTCATTTACAAGCCTTTACACAATGAGCACCAATGACCAATTTAAAATGATCTTTTTAACTGGCTGATCAACTTGAGATGTACACACTAAATCATCCGTAATTTTTGATTTAGATCTCAGAAAGACACAAATCAAAAGCCCATGTTAAGCTAGCTCAATTTTATATATTGTGACAAAATTTGATAAAGAAATAGATATGACAAAGTGTCAAAGTTATCCAATCTATCCAAAATTACGTGATGCCATGTATTATGATTCATTTATTAGCCTTTAATCAATGGGCACTAATGCTCAGTTTAGAATTATCATTTTAAGTTGCCGATCAACTTGCCATGTCTGCACTAAATCGTCCGTAATTTTTGATTTATAGCTCGGAATGTCACCAATCTAAAGCCCACGATAAGCTAGCTCAAATTTCTATATCGTGACAAAATTTGAGGCAGAAATAGATACGAGCAAGCGTCCAATTAATCCAATCTTTCCAAAACTGAATGATGTCATGCATTATGATTCATTTATAGCCTTTACACAATGAGCACCGTTGATCAGTTTAGAATGATCATTTGAACTGGCTTTCAACTTGACATGTCCACACTAAATCGTCCGTAACTTTTCATTTAGAGCTCACAAAGACACAAATCAAATGCCCACTTTAAGCTAGAAATTTTTTCTAATTTGTAACGAAATTTGGGACTGAAATAGATATGACAAAGCATACAAGTTATCCAATATTTCCAAAACAACGTGATGCCATGTATTATGAGTCATTTATAAGCCTTTAATCAATGAGCACCAATGCTGAGTTTAGAATGATCGTTTTAACTTGCCGATCAACTCCTTATGTCCACATTAAACCGTCCGTCACTTTTGATTTAGAGCTCGAAATGACATCAATCTAAAGCCCACGTTAATCTAGCTCAATTTTCTATATCGTGACAAAAATTGAGACGGAACTAGATACGACCAAGCGTCCAAGTAATCCATTCTATCCCTAACTATGTGATGTCTTGCATTATACTTCATTTACAAGCCTTTACACAATGATCACCAATGATCAATTTTGAATGATCATTTTAACTGGCTGATCAACTTGACATGTCCACACTAAATCTTCTGTAACTTTTGATTTAGATCTCAGAAAGACACAAATCAAAATCCCATGTTAGGCCAGCTCAATTTTCTATATTGCCACAAAATTTGATAAAGAAATAGATATGACAAAGCATCCAAGTTATCCAATCTATCCAAAATGACGTGATGCCATGTATTATTATTCACTTTTTAGCCTTTAATCAATGGGGACTAATGCTCATTTTAGAATTATCATTCTAACTTGTCGATCAACTTGCCATGACCACACTAAATCGTCCATAACTTCTGATTTAGAGCTCGGAATGCCACCAATCTAAAGCCCACGTTAAGCTAGCTCAATTTTCTATATCGTGACAAAATTTAATATAGAAATAGATACGAGCAAGCGTCCAAGTAATCCATTCTATCCCATACTTTGTGATGCCTTACATTATGCTTTATTTTCAAGCCTTTACTCAATGAGCACCAATGATCTGTTTAGAATGATCATTTTAACATGTACGCACTAAGTTGTCCGTTAATTTTGATTTAGAACTTAAAATGACACGAATGCAATGCCCACGTTAACCTAGCTCTATTTTCTATATATTGAAAAAATTTAAGAAAGAAATCGATACGACAAAGCGTCCAAGTAATCCAATCCATCCAAAACTAAGTGATGCCATGTATTATGCTTCATTTATAGCTTTTACTCAATGAACACCAATGCTCAGCTTAGAATGATCAGTTTACCTTGCCAATCAACTTGACATGTCCGCACTAAATCGTCCGTGGCTTTTGATTTAGACCTCAGAATGACACGAATCCAACACCCACGTTAAGCTAGCTCAATTTTCTATATTATGGAAAAATTTTAGATAGAATTAGAAATGACAAAGCGTCCAAGTAATCCAATCTAATCCAAAACTATGTGATGCCATGTATTATGATTCAATTATAAGCCTCTACTCAATGAGCACAAATGCTTAGTTTAGAATGATCATTTTAACTTGCCGATCAACTTGACATGTCCGCACTAAATCGTCTGTAGCTTTTGATTTAGAGTTCCGAATGACACAATCTAAATCCCACGTAAAGCCAGCTCAATTTCTATATCGTGACAAAATTTGAGATAGAAATAGATACGGCCAAGCGTCCAAGTAATCCATTCTATCCCAATCTACGTGATGCATTGCATTATACTTCATTTACATGCCTTTACTCAATGAGCACCAATTATCATTTTAGATTGATCATTTTAACTTGCTGATCAACTTCACAAGTCCACACTTAATCGTGTGTAACTTTTGATTTAGTGTTCAGAATGACAAAAATCCAAAGCCCACGTTAATCTAGCTCAATTTTCTATATTGTGACAAGATTTAAGAAAAAAACAAATACAACAAAGCGTCCAAGTTATCCAATCTATCCAAACCTACGTGATGCCATGTATTATGATTTATTTATTAGCCTTTAATCAATGAGCACCAATGCTCATTTAGAATGATCATTTTATCTTGCCAATCGGCTTGACATGTCCGCAGTAAATCGTCCGTAACATTTGATTTAGAGCTAGGATTGACACCAATCTAAAGCCCACGTTAAGCCAGCTCAATTTTCTATATCGTGACAAAGTTTGAGACAGAAATAGATATGACCAAGCATCCAAGTAATCCATTCTATCCCAATCTACGTGATGACTTGCATTATGCTTCATTTACAAGCCTTTACTCAATGAGCATCAATGATCAGTTAAGAATGATCATTGTAATTTGCTGATCAACTTGACATGTCCACGTTAAATCGTCTATGACTTTTGATTTAGAAGTCAAAATGACACGAATCCAATACCCATGTTAACCTAGCTTAATTTTCTATATTGTGACAAAAAGTTATGAAATAAATAGGTACTACAAAACTCCCAAGTAATCCAATCTATCCAAAACTACGTGATGCCATGTATTATGATTCATTTATAAGACTTTACTCAATGAGCACCAATGATCAGTTTAGAATGATCATTTTAACTTGCTGATCAACTTGACATGTCCACACTAAATCGTCCGTAACTTTTGATTTAGAGCTCAGAATGACACGAATCCCACGCCCATGTTAAGCTAGCTCAATTTTCTATATTGTGAAAAACTTTAAGACAGAAATAGATACGACAAAGCGTCCAAATAATCCAATCTATCCAAAACTGAATGATGCCATGCATTATGCTTCATTTATAGCCTTTACACAATGAGCACCAATGCTCAGTTTAGAATGATCATTTTAACTAGTTGATCAACTTTCTATGTCCACACTGAATCGTCCGTAACTTTGATTTAGTGCTCAGAATGACCCAAATCAAAAACGCACTTTAAGCTAGATCAATTTTCTACATTGTGACAAAATTTGAGACAGAAATAGTTATGACAACGCGTCCAAGTTATCCAATCGATCCAGAACAACCATATGCCTCGTATTATGATTCATTTATAAGCCTTTAATCAATGAGCACCAATGCTCAGTTTAGAATGATCATTTTAACTTGTCGATCGACTTGATGTCCGCACTAAATCGTCCATAACTTTTGATTTAGATCTCGGAACGACACCAATTTAATGTCCACGTTAAGCCAGCTCAATTTTCTATATCGTGACAAAGTTTGATACCGAAATAGATATGACCAATCGTCCAAGTAGTCCATTCTATCCCAAACTAAGTGATGTCTTGGATTATGCTTCATTTAGAAGCCTTTACTCAATGAGCACCAATGATCATTTTAACTTGCTGATCAACTTGACATGTCCAAACTAAATCGTGTGTAACTTTTGATTTAGAGCTCAAAATGACACAAATCAAAAACCCACTTTAAGCTAGATCAATTTTCTACATTGTGACAAAATTTGAGACAGAAATAGATATGACAAGGCTTCCAAGTTATCCAATCTATCCAAAACAACTTGATGCCATGTATTATGATTCATTTATAAGCCTTTAATCAATGAGCACCAATGCTCAGTTTAGAATGATCATTTTAACTTGCCGATAACCTTGATATGTCTATACTAAATCATCCGTAACTTTTGATTTAGAGCTTGGAATGACACCAATCTAAAGCCCACGTTAAGCCAGCTCATTTTTCTATATCTTGACAAAGTTTGAGACAGAAATAGATACGACCAAGCGTCAAAGTAATATCTCTATCCCAATATACGTGATGCTTTGCATTATGCTTCATTAAAAAGCCTTTACTCAATGAGCACCAATGATCAGTTTAGAATGATCATTTTAACTTGCTGATCAACTTGACAGGTCCGAACTAAATGGTCTATACCTTTTTATTTAGAGCTGAAAATGACATAAATCCAATGCCCACGTTAACCTAGATCAATTTTCTATATTGTGACAAAATATAAGAAAGAAATAGATACGACAAAGAATCATATTTATCCAATCTATCCAAAACTACATGATGCCATGTATTATAGTTCATTTATAAGCCTTTAATCAATGAGCACCAATGCTCAGTTTAGAATGATCATTTTATCTTGCCGATCAACTTGACATATCCGCACTAAATCGACCGTAACTTTTGATTTAGACATTCGAATGACACCAATCTAAAGCCCACATTAATCCAGCTCAATTTTCTACATAATGACAAAGTTTGAGACAGAAATAGATTCGACCAAGCGTCCAAGTAATCCATTATATCCCAATCTACGTGATGCCTTGCATTATGCTTCATTTACAAGCTTTTACTCAATGAGCACCAATGATCAGTTTAGAATGATCATTTTAATTTGCCAATCAACTTGACATGTCCGCACTAAATCGTCTGTGACTTTTGATCTAGAACTCAAAATGATACGAATCAAATACCCACATTAACCTAGATCAATTTTCTATATGGTGACAAAATTTAAGAAAGAAATAGTTACCACAAAATGTCAAAGCTATCCAATCTATCCAAAACTATGTGATTCTATTTATTATGTTTCATTTATAAGCCTTTACTCAATGAGTATCAATGATCAGTTTAGAATGATCATTTTAACTTGCTGATCAACTTGACATGTCCAAACTAAAATGGTCTATAACTTTTTATTTAAAGCTCAAAATGATATGAATCCAATGCCCATGTTAAACTTGATCAATTTTCTATATTTTGACAAAATTTAAAAAAGAAATAGATAGAACAAATCGTCCAAGTTATCCAATCTATCCAAAACTACGTGATGCCATGTATTACGATTCATTTATAAGCATTTAATCAATGAGCACCAACACTCAGTTTAGAATGATCATTTTATCTTGCCGATGAACTTCACATGTCCGCACTAAATCATCCGTAACTTCTTATTTAGAGCTCGGAATGACACCAATCTAAAGCCAACGTTAAGCCAGCTCAATTTTCTATATCGTGACAAAGTTTGCGACAGAAATAGATACGACCAAGCGTCCAAGTAATCCAATCTATCCCAATCTACGTGATGCCTTTCATTATGCTTCATTTACTTGTCTTTACTCAATGAGTACCAATTATCAGTTTAGAATGATCATTTTTACTTTCTGATCAACTTTACATGTCAACACTAAATCGTGTGTAACTTTTGATTTAGAGCTCAGAATGACAAAAATCCAAAGCCCACGTTAATCTAGCTCAATTTTCTATATTGTGACAAGATTCAAGAACAAAACAGATATGGCAAAGCATCCAAGTTATCCAATCTATCCAAACCTACGAGATGTCATGTATTATGATTTATTTATAAGCCTTTAATCAATGAGCACCAATGCTCATTTTAGAATGGTCATTTTATCTTGCCGATCAGCTTGACATGTCCGCACTAAATCGTCCGTAACATTTGATTTAGAGCTAGGATTGACACCAATCTAAAGCCCGCGTTAAGCCAGCTCAATTTTCTATATCGTGACAAAGTTTGAGAAAGAAATAGATACGACCAAGTGTCAAATTAATATATCTATCCCAATATACGTGATGCCTTGCATTATGCTTCAGTAATAAGCCTTTACTCAATGAGCACCAATGATCAGTTTAGAATGATCATTTAAACTTGCTGATCAACTTGACATGTCCGAACTAAATGGTCTGTAACTTTTTATTTAGAGCTGAAAATGACATAAATCCGATGTCCACGTTAACCTAGATCAATTTTTTATATTGTGAGAAAATATAAGAAAGAAATAGATACGACAAAGCATCCAAGTTATCTAATCTGTCCAAAACTACATGATGCCATGTATTATAGTTCATTTATAAGCCTTTAATCAATGAGAACCAATGCTCAGTTTAGAATGATCATTTTCTCTTGCCGATCAACTTGACATATCCGCACTAAATCGCCCGTAACTTTTGATTTAGAGATTCGAATGACACCAATCTAAATCCCACATTAATCCAGCTCAATTTTCTATATCATGACAAAGTTTGAGACAGAAATAGATTCGACCAAGTGTCCAAGTAATCCATTCTATCCCAATCTATGTTATGCCTTGCATTATGCTTCATTTACAAGCCATTACTCAATGAGCACCAATGATCAGTTTAGAATGATCATTTTAATTTGCCGATCAACCTGACATGTCCGCACTAAATCATCTGTGACTTTTGATTTAGAACTCAAAATGATACGAATCCAATACCCACGTTAACCTAGATCAATTTTCTATATGGTGAAAAATTTTAAGAAAGAAATAGTTATGACAAAACGTCAAAGTTATCCAATCTATCCAAAACTATGTGATTCTATTTATTATGCTTCATTTGTAAGCCTTTACTCAATGAGCATCAATGATGAGTTTAGAATGATCATTGATACTTGCTGATCAACTTGACATGTCCAAACTGAAATGGTCTATAACTTTTTATTTAGAGCTAAAAATGATACGAATCCAATGCCCATGCTAAACTTGATCAATTTTCTATATTGTGACAAAATTTAAAAAAGAAATAGATAGCACAAAGCATCCAAGTTATCCAATCTATCCAAAACTACGTGATGCCATGTATTATGATTCATTTATAAGCATTTATTCAATGAGTACCAACACTCAGTTCAGAATGATCATTTTATCTTGCCGATAAACTTCACATGTCCACACTAAATCATCCGTAACTTCTGATTTAGAGCTCGGAAGCCAACGTTAAGCCAGCTCAATTTTCTATATCGTGACAAAGTTTGCGACACAAATAGATACGACCAAGTGCCCAAGTAATCCAATCTATCCCAATCAACGTGATGCCTTGCATTATGCTTCATTTACATGCCTTTACTCAATGAGCACCAATTATCAGTTTAGAAGGATCCTTTTAACTTGCTGATCAACTTGACATGTCCACACTAAATCGTGTGTAACTTTTGATTTAGAGCTCAGAATGACAAAAATACAAAGCCCACGTTAATCTAGCTCAATTTTCTTTATTGTGACAAGATTTAAGAAAAAGAAGATACGACAAAGCGTCCAAGTTATCCAATCTATCCAAACCTACGTGATGCCATGTATTATGATTTATATATAAGCCATTAATCAATGAGCACCAATGCTCATTTTAGAATGATCATTTTATCTTGCCAATCAGCTTGACATGTCCGCACTAAATCGTCTGTAACAATTTATTTAGAGCTAGGATTGACACCAATCTAAGGCCCACGTTAAGCCAGCTCAATTTTCTATATGGTGACAAAGTTTGAGACAGAAATAGATACGACCAAGAGTAAAAGTAATATATCTATACCAATATACGTGATGTCTTGCATTATGCTTCATTAATAAGCCTTTACTCAATGAGCACCAATGATCAGTTTAGAATGAGCATTTAAACTTGCTGATCAACTTGACATGTCCCAACTAAATGGTATGTAACTTTTTATTTAGAGCTGAAAATGACATAAATCCGATGTCCACGTTAACCTAGATCAATTTTCTATATTGTGACAAAATATAAGAAAGAAATAGATACGACAAAGCATCCAAGTTATCCAATCTGTCCAAAACTACATGATGCCATGTATTATAGTTCATTTATAAGCCTTTAATCAATGAGCACCAATGCTCAGTTTAGAATGATCATTTTATCTTGCCGATCAACTTGACATATACGCACTAAATCGCACGTAACTTTTGATTTAGAGATTCGAATGACACCAATCTAAAGCCCACATTAATCCAGGTCAATTTTCTATATCATGACAAAGTTTGAGACAGAAATACATTCGACCAAGCGTCCAAGTAATCCATTCTATCCCAATCTATGTGATGCCTTGCATTATGCTTCATTTACAAGCCATTACTCAATGAGCACCAATGGTCAGTTTAGAATGATCATTTTAATTTGCCGATAACCTTGACATGTCCGCACTAAATCGTCTGTAACTTTTGATTTAGAACTCAAAATGATACAAATCCAATACCCACGTTAACCTAGATCAATTTTCTATATGGTGACAAAATTTAAGAAAGAAATAGATACGACAAAACGTCAAAGTTGTCCAATCTATCCTAAACTATGTGATTCTATTTATTATGCTTCATTTATAAGCCTTTACTCAATGATCATCAATGATCAGTTTAGAATGATCATTTTAACTTGCTGATCAACTTGACATGTCCAAACTAAATGGTCTATAACTTTTTATTTAGTGCTCAAAATGATACTAATCCAATGCCCGTGTTAAACTTGATCAATTTTCTATATTGTGACAAGATTTAAAAAAGAAATAGATAGCACAAAGCGTCCAAGTTATCCAATCTATCCAAAACTACGTGATGCCATGTATTACGATTCATTTATAAGCATTTAATCAATGAGCACCAACACTCAGTTTAGAATGATTATTTTATCTTGCCGATCAACTTCACATGTCCGCA
This sequence comes from Pugionium dolabratum, assembly GCA_018901945.1. Classification (NCBI taxonomy): domain Eukaryota; kingdom Viridiplantae; phylum Streptophyta; class Magnoliopsida; order Brassicales; family Brassicaceae; genus Pugionium; species Pugionium dolabratum. The sequence continues at coordinate 432,961 of JAEVFF010000396.1, read as the reverse complement.
CTAAATCATCCGTAACTTCTGATTTTGTGCTCGGAATGACACCAATCTAAAGCCAACGTTAAGCAAGCTCAATTTTCTATATCGTGACAAAGTTTGCAACAGAAATAGATACGACCAAGCGTCCAAGTATTCCATTCTATCCCAATCTATGTGATGCTTGCATTATGCTTCATTTACATGCCTTTACTCAATGAGCACCAATTATCAGTTTAGAATGATCATTTTTACTTGCTGATCAACTTGACATGTCGACACTAAATCGTGTGTAACTTTTGATTTAGAGCTCAGAATGACAAAAATCCAAAGCCCACGTTAATCTAGCTCAATTTTCTATATTGTGACATGATTTAAGAAAAAAACAGAAATGACAAAGCGTCCAAGTTATCCAATCTATCCAAACCTACGTGATGTCATGTATTATGATTTATTTATAAGCCTTTAATCAATGAGCACCAATGCTCATTTTAGAATGATCATTTTATCTTGCCGATCAACTTGACATATCCGCACTAAATCGCCCGTAACTTTTGATTTTGAGATTCGAATGACACCAATCTAATGCCCACATTAATCCAGCTCAAATTTCTATATCGTGACAAAATTTGAGACAGAAATAGATTCGACCAAGCGTCCAAGTAATCCATTCTATCCCAATCTACGTGATGCCTTCCATTATGCTTCATTTACAAGCCTTTACTCAATGAGCACCAATGATCAGTTTAGAATGGTCATTTTAATTTGTTGATCAACTTGACATGTCTGCGCTAAATCGTCTGTGACTTTTGATTTAGAACTCAAAATGAAACGAATCCAATACCCACGTTAACCTAGATTAATTTTCTATATGGTGACAAAATTTAAGAAAGAAATAGTTACGACAAAACGTCAAAGTTATTAATTCTATCCAAAACTATGTGATTCTATTTATTATGAAATAGGTTCGACAAAGCGTCCAAGGAATCTAATCTCTCCAAAACTGTGTCATGCCATGCATTGGGCTTCATTTATAGCCTTTTTTCAATGAGTATCAAGGGTCAGTTTAGAATGATCATTTTAACTTGCTGATCAACTTGACATGTCTACACTAAATCATCCGTAATTTTCGATTTAGAGCTCAGAATGACATGAATATAACGTCCACATTAAGCTAGCTCAATTTTCTATATTGTGAAAAAAATTTAAGACAGAAATAGATATGACAAAGCGTCCAAATAATCCAATCTATCCAAAACTGAATGATGCCATGCATTATGCTTCATTTATAGCCTTTACACAATGAGCACCAATGATCAGTTTAGAATGATCATTTTAACTGGTTGGTCAACTTTATATGTCCACACTGAATCGTCCGTAACATTGATATAGAGCTCAGAATGACACAAATCAAAAACCCACTTTAAGCTAGATCAATTTTCTACATTGAGACAGAAATAGATATAACAACGCGTCCAAGTTATCCAACCGATCCAAAACAACAATCCACTTGATGTCCGCACTAAATCGTACATAAATTTTGATTTAGAGCTCGGAAGACACCAATCTAATGCACACGTTAAGCCAGATCAATTTTCTATATCTTGACAAAGTTTGATACCGAAATAGATACGACCAATCGTCCAAGTAATCCATTCTATCCCAAACTAAGTGATGCCTTGGATTATGCTTCATTTAGAAGCCTTTACTCAATGAGCACCAATGATCAGCTTAGAATGACCATTTTAACTTGCTGATCAACTTGACATGTCCACACTAAATCGTGTGTAACTTTTGATTTAGAGCTCAAAATGACACAAATCAAAAACCCACTTTAAGCTAGACCAATTTTCTACATTGTGACAAAATTTGAGACAGAAATAGATATGACAAAGCGTCCAAGTTATCCAATGTATCCAAAACAACGTGATGCCATGTATTACGATTCATTTATAAGCCTTTAATCAATGAGCACCAACGTTAAGCCAACTCAATTTTCTATATCGTGACAAAGTTTGCGACAGAAATAGATATGACCAAGCGTCCAAGTAATACAATCAATCCCAACTACGTGATGCCTTTCATTATGCTTCATTTACATGCCTTTACTCAATGAGCACCAATTATCAGTTTAGAATGATCATTTTAACTTGCTGTTCAACTTGACATATTCACACTAAATCGTGTGTAACTTTTGATTTAGAGCTCGGAATGACACCAATCTAATGGCCATGTTAAGCCAGCTCAATTTTCTATATCATGACAAAGTTTGATACCGAAATAGATACGACCAATCGTCCAAGTAATCCATTCTATCCCAAACTAAGTGATGCCTTGGATTATGCTTCATTTAGAAGCCTTTACTCAATGAGCACCAATGATCTGCTTAGAATGACCATTTTAACTTGCTGATCAACTTGACATGTCCATACTAAATCGTGTGTAACTTTTGATTTAGAGCTCAAAATGATACGAATCCAATGCCCATGTTAAACTTGATCAATTTTCTATATTGTTATAAAATTTAAAAAATAAATAGATAGCACAAAGCGTCCAAGTTATCCAATCTATCCAAAACTATGTTATTCTATTTATTATGCTTCATTTACAAGCCTTTACTCAATGAGCATCAATGATCCGCTTAGAATGATCATTTTAACTTGCTGCTCAACTTGACATGTCCAAACTAAAATGGTCTATAACTTTTTATTTATAGCTCAAAATGATACGAATCCAATGCCCATATTAAACTTGATCAATTTTCTATATTGGGACAAAATTTAAAAAGGAAATAGATAGCACAAAGCGTCCATGTTATCCAATCTATCCAACACTACGTGATGCCATGTATTATGATTCATTTATAAGCATTTAATCAATGAGCACCAACGCTCAGTTTAGAATGATCATTTTATCTTGCCGATCAACTTCACATGTCCGCACTAAATCATCCGTAACTTCTGATTTACGGCTTGGAATGAAACCAATCTAAAGCCAACGTTAAGCCAACTCAATTTTTTATATCGTGACAAAGTTTGCTACAGAAATAGATACGACCAAGCATCCAAGTAATCCATACTATCCCAATCTACGTGATGCCTTGTATTATGCTTCATTTGCAAGCCTTTACTCAATGAGTACGAATGATCAGTTTAGAATGATCATTTTAATTTGCGATCAACTTGACATGTCTTCACTAAATCGTCTGTGACTTTTGATTTAGAACTCAAAATTATACGAATCCAATACCCACGTTAACCTAGATCAATTTTCTATATGGTGACAAAACTTAAGAAAGAAATAGTTAGGACAAAACGTCAAAGTTATCCAATCTATCCAAAACTATGTGATTCTATTTATTATGCTTCATTTATAAGCCTTTACTCAATGAGCATCAGTGATCAGTTTAGAATGATCATTTTAACTTGCTGATCAACTTGACATGTCCAGACTAAAATGGTCTATAACTTTTTATTTAGAGCTCAAAATGATACGAATCCAATGCCCATGTTAAACTTGATCAATTTTCTCTATTGTGACAAAATTTAAAAAATAGCACAAAGCGTCCAAGTTATCCAATCTATCCAAAACTATGTGATTCTATTTATTATGCTTCATTTAAAACCTTTACTCAATGAGCATCAATGATCAGTTTAGAATGATCATTTTGACTTCCTGATCAACTTGACATGTCCAAACTAAAATGGTCTATAACTTTTTATTTAGAGCTCAAAATGATACGAATCCAATGCCCATGTTAAACTTGATCAATTTTCTATATTGTGACAACATTTAAAAAAGAAATAGATAGCACAAAGCGTTTAAGTTATCCAATCTATCCAAAACTATGTGATTCTATTTATTATGCTTCATTTATAAGCCTTTACTCAATGAGCATCAATGATCCGTTTAGAATGATCATTTTAACTTGCTGATCAACTTGACATGTCCAAACTGAAATGGTCTATTACTTTTTATTTAGAGCTCAAAATGATACGAATCCAACGCCCATGTTAAACTTGATCAATTTTCAATATTGTGACAAAATTTAAAAAAATAAATAGATAGCACAAAGCGTCCAAGTTATCCAATCTATCCAAAACTATGTGATTCTATTTATAATGCTTCATTTATAAGCCTTTACTCAATGAGCATCAGTGATCAGTTTAGAATGATCACTTTAACTTGCTGATCAACTTGACATGTCCAAACTAAAATGGTCTATAACTTTTTATTTAGAGCTCAAAATGATACGAATCCAATGCCCATGTTAAACTTGATCAATTTTCTATATTGTGACAAAATTTAGAAAAGAAATAGATAGCACAAAGCGTTGAAGTTATCCAATCTATCCAAAACTATGTGATTCTATTTATTATGCTTCATTTATAAGCCTTTACTCAATGAGCATCAATGATCAGTTTAGAATGATCACTTTAACTTCCTGATCAACTTGACATGTCCAATCTAAAATGGTCTATAACTTTTTATTTAGAGCTCAAAATGATACGAATCCAATGCCCATGTTAAACTTGATNTACAAGCCTTTACTCAATGAGCACCAATGATCAGTTTAGAATGATCATTTTAATTTGCCAATCAACTTGACATGTCCGCACTAAATCTTCTGTGACTTTTGATCTAGAACTCAAAATGATACGAATCAAATACCCACGTTAACCTATATCAATTTTCTATATGGTGACAAAATTTAAGAAAGAAATAGTTACAACAAAATGTCAAAGTTATCCAATCTATCCAAAACTATGTGATTCTATTTATTATGTTTCATTTATAAGCCTTTACTCAATGAGCATCAATGATCAGTTTAGAATGATCATTTTAACTTGCTGATCAACTTGACATGTCCAAACTAAAATGGTCTATAACTTTTTATTTAGAGCTCAAAATGATACGAATCCAATGCCCATGTTAAACTTGATCAATTTTCTATATTTTGACAAAATTTTAAAAAGAAATAGATAGCACAAAGCCTCCAAGTTATCCAATCTATCCAAAACTACGTGATGCCATGTATTACGATTCGTTTATAAGCATTTAATCAATGAGCACTAACACTCAGTTTAGAATGATCATTTTATCTTGACGATGAACTTCACATGTCCGCACTAAATCATCCGTAACTTCGTATTTAGAGCTCGGAATGACACCAATCTAAAGCCAACGTTAAGCCAGCTCAATTTTCTATATCGTGACAAAGTTTGCGACAGAAATAGATACGACCAAGCATCCAAGTAATCCAATCTATCCCAATCTATGTGATGCCTTTCATTATGCTTCATTTACATGTCTTTACTCAATGAGCACCAATTATCAGTTTAGAATGATCATTTTTACTTGCTGATCAACTTGACATGTCAACACTAAATCGTGTGTAACTTTTGATTTAGAGCTCAGAATGACAAAAATCCAAAGCCCACGTTAATCTAGCTCAAGTTTCTATATTGTGACAAGATTTAAGAACAAAACAGATATGACAAAGCATCCAAGTTATCCAATCTATCCAAACCTACGAGATGTCATGTATTATGATTTATTTATAAGCCTTTAATCAATGAGCACCAATGCTCATTTTAGAATGGTCATTTTATCTTGCCGATCAGCTTGACATGTCCGCACTAAATCGTCCGTAACATTTGATTTAGAGCTAGGATTGACACCAATCTAAAGCCCGCGTTAAGCCAGCTCAATTTTCTATATCGTGACAAAGTTTGAGAAAGAAATAGATACGACCAAGTGTCAAATTAATATATCTATCCCAATATACGTGATGCCTTGCATTATGCTTCATTAATAAGCCTTTACTCAATGAGCACCAATGATCAGTTTAGAATGATCATTTAAACTTGCTGATCAACTTGACATGTCCGAACTAAATGGTCTGTAACTTTTTATTTAGAGCTGAAAATGACATAAATCCGATGTCCACGTTAACCTAGATCAATTGTTTATATTGTGACAAAATATAAGAAAGAAATAGATACGACAAAGCATCCAAGTTATCTAGTCTGTCCAAAACTACATGATGCCATGTATTATAGTTCATTTATAAGCCTTTAATCAATGAGCACCAATGCTCAGTTTAGAATGATCATTTTATCTTGCCGATCAATTTGACATATCCGCACTAAATCGCCCGTAACTTTTGATTTAGAGATTCGAATGACACCAATCTAAAGCCCACATTAAACCAGCTCAATTTTCTATATCATGACAAAGTTTGAGACAGAAATAGATTCGACCAAGCTTCCAAGTAATCCATTCTATCCCAATCTACGTTATGCCTTGCATTATGCTTCATTTACAAGCAATTACTCAATCAGCACCAATGATCAGTTTAGAATGATCATTTTAATTTGGCGATCAACCTAACATGTCCGCACTAAATCGTCTGTGACTTTTGATTTAGAACTCAAAATGATACGAATCCAATACCCACGTTAACCTAGATCAATTTTCTATATGGTGAAAAAATTTAAGAAAGAAATAGTTACGACAAAACGTCAAAGTTATCCGATCTATCCAAAACTATGTGATTCTATTTATTATGCTTCATTTATAAGCCTTTACTCAGTGAGCATCAATGATGAGTTTAGAATGATCATTGATACTTGCTGATCAACTTGACATGTCCAAACTAAAACGGTCTATAACTTTTTATTTAGAAAGCTCCAAGTAATCCATTCTATCCAATCTACGTGACGCCTATTATGCTTCATTTACAAGCCTTTATCAATGAGCACCAATGATCAGTTTAGAATGATCATTTTATTTGCCGATCAACTTGACATGTCTACACTAAATCTCTGTACTTTTGATTTAGAACTCGGAATCCAACGTAACCTAGATAATTTTCTATATGTGACAAAATTTGCGAAACAAATAGATACGACAAAACATCCCAAGTTATCCAATCTATCCAAAACGTGATGCCTTTATTATGCTTCATTTACATGCCTTTACTCAATGAGCACCAATTATCAGTTTAGAATGATCATTTTAACTTGCTGATCAACTTGACATGTCCACACTAAATCATCCGTAACTTTTCGATTTAGAGCTCAGAATGACAAAAATACAAAGCCCACGTTAAGCTAGCTCAATTTTCTATATTGTGACAAGATTTAAGACAAAATAGATACGACAAAGCATCCAAGTAATCCAATCTATCCAAAACGTGATGCCATGCATTATGCTTCATTTATAGCCTTTACTCAATGAGCACCAATGATCAGTTTAGAATGATCATTTTAACTGTTGATCAACTTGACATGTCCACACTAAATCGTCTGTAACATTTGATATAGAGCTCAGAATGACACAAATCAAAAGCCCACGTTAAGCTAGCTCAATTTTCTACATTGAGAAAGAAATAGATATGAAAAGCGTCCAAGTTATCCAATCCAAACAACGTATGCCACATATTATGATTCATTTATAAGCCTTTAATCAATGATCACCAATGCTCATTTAGAATGATCATTTTAACTTGCCAATCAGCTTGACATGTCCGCACTAAATCGTCTGTAACATTTGATTTAGAGCTAGGATTGACACAATCTAAAGCCCACGTTAAGCCAGCTCAATTTTCTATATGGTGACAAAGTTTGAGACAGAAATAGATACGACAAAGAGTAAAGTAATATATCTATCCCAATATACGTGATGCCTTGCATTATGCTTCATTAATAAGCCTTTACTCAATGAGCACCAATGATCAGTTTAGAATGACCATTTAAACTTGCTGATCAACTTGACATGTCCAACTAAATGGTATGTAACTTTTTATTTAGAGCTGAAAATGACACAAATCAAAAACCCAGTTTAAGCTAGATCAATTTTCTACATTGTGACAAAATTTGAGACAGAAATAGATATGACAAAGCGTCCAAGTTATCCAATCTATACAAAACAACGTGATGCCATGTATTATGATTCATTTATAAGCCTTTAATCAATGAGCACCAATGCTTAGTTTAGAATGATCATTTTAACTTGCCGATAACCTTGATATGTCCGCACTAAATCGGCCGTAACTTTTGATTTAGAGCTCGGAATGACACCAATCTAAAGCCCACGTTAAGCCAGCTCAATTTTCTATATCGTGACAAAGTTTGCAACAGAAATAGATACGACCAAGCGTCCAAGTAATCCATTCTATCCCAATCTACGTGATGCTTTCATTATGCTTCATTTACATGCCTTTCCTCAATGAGCACCAATTATCAGTTTAGAATGATCATTTTTACTTGCTGATCAACTTGACATGTCAACACTAAATCGTGTGTAACTTTTGATTTATATCTCAGAATGACAAAAATCCAAAGCCCACGTTAATCTAGCTCAATTTTCTATATTGTGACAAGATTTAAGAAAAAAAACAGATACGACAAAGCGTCCAACTTATCCAATCTATCCAAACCTACGTGATGTCATGTCTTATGATTTATTTATAAGCCTTTAATCAATGAGCACCAATGCTCATTTTAGAATGATAATTTTATCTTGCCGATCAACTTCACATGTCCGCACTAAATCATCCGTAACTTCTGATTTTGTGCTCGGAATGACACCAATCTAAAGCCAACGTTAAACAAGCTCAATTTTCTATATCGTGACAAAGTTTGCAATAGAAATAGATACGACCAAGCGTCCAAGTATTCCATTCTATCCCAATCTATGTGATGCTTGCATTATGCTTCATTTACATGCCTTTACTCAATGAGCACCAATTATCAGTTTAGAATGATCATTTTTACTTGCTGATCAACTTGACATGTCAACACTAAATCGTGTGTAACTTTTGATTTAGAGCTCAGAATGACAAAAATCCAAAGCCCACGTTAATCTAGCTCAATTTTCTATATTGTGACATGATTTAAGAAAAAAACAGAAATGACAAAGCGTCCAAGTTATCCAATCTATCCAAACCTACGTGATGTCATGTATTATGATTTATTTTTAAGCCTTTAATCAATGAGCACCAATGCTCATTTTAGAATGATCATTTTATCTTGCCGATCAACTTGACATATCCGCACTAAATCGCCCGTAACTTTTGATTTTGAGATTTGAATGACACCAATCTAAAGCCCACATTAATCCAGCTCAATTTTCTATATCGTGACAAAGTTTGAGACAGAAATAGATTCGACCTAGCGTCCAAGTAATCCATTCTATCCCAATCTACGTGATGCCTTGCATTATGCTTCATTTACAAGCCTTTACTCAATGAGCACCAATGATCAGTTTAGAATGATCATTTTAATTTGCCGATCAACTTGACATGTCTACACTAAATCGTCTGTGACTTTTGATTTAGAACTCAAAATGATACGAATCCAATACCCACGTCAACCTAGATAATTTTCTATATGGTGACAAAATTTAAGAAAGAAATAGTTATGACAAAACATCAAAGTTATCAATTCTATCCAAAACTATGTGATTTTATTTATTATGAAATAGGTTCGACAAAGCGTCCAAGGAATCTAATCTCTCCAAAACTGTGTCATGCCATGCATTGGGCTTCATTTAAAAGCCTTTACTCAATGAGCATCAAGGGTCAGTTTAGAATGATCATTTTAACTTGCTGATCAACTTGGCATGTCTACACTAAATCATCCGTATTTTTCGATTTAGAGCTCAGAATGACACGAATATAACGTCCACATTAAGCTAGCTCAATTTTCTATATTGTGAAAAAATTTATGACAGAAATAGATACGACAAAGCGTCCAAATAATCCAATCTATCCAAAACTGAATGATGCCATGCATTATGCTTCATTTATAGCCTTTACACAATGAGCACCAATGATCAGTTTAGAATGATCATTTTAACTGGTTGGTTAACTTTATATGTCCACACTGAATCGTCCGTAACATTGATATAGAGCTCAGAATGACACAAATGAAAAACCCACTTTAAGCTAGATCAATTTTCTACATTGAGACAGAAATAGATATGAAAACGCGTCCAAGTTATCCAACCGATCCAAAACAACGATATGCCACATATTATGATTCATTTATAAGCCTTTAATCAATGATCACCAATGCTCAGTTTAGAATGATCATTTTAACTTGTCGATTCACTTGATGTCCGCACTAAATCGTCCATAAATTTTGATTTAGTGCTCGGAAGACAACAATCTAATGCCCACGTTAAGCCAGCTCAATTTTCTATATCGCGACAAAGTTTGATACCGAAATAGATACGACCAATCGTCCAAGTAATCCATTCTATCCCAAACTAAGTGATGCCTTGGATTATGCTTTATTTAGAAGCCTTTACTCAATGATCAGCTTAGAATGATCATTTTAACTTGCTGATCAACTTGACATGTCCACACTAAATCGTGTGTAACTTTTGATTTAGAGCTCAAAATGACACAAATCAAAAACCGAGTTTAAGCTAGATCAATTTTCTACATTGTGACAAAATTTGAGAAGAAATAGATATGACAAAGCGTCCAAGTTATCCAATGTATCCAAAACAACGTGATGCCATGTATTACGATTCATTTATAAGCCTTTAGTCAATGAGTACCAATGCTCAGTTTAGAATGATCATTTTAACTTGCCGATAACCTTTATATGTCCACACTAAATCGTC
>JAEVFF010000396.1:368317-422330 GCA_018901945.1 Pugionium dolabratum | reverse complement strand
ACTATGTGATTTTATTTATTATGAAATAGGTTCGACAAAGCGTCCAAGGAATCTAATCTCTCCAAAACTGTGTCATGCCATGCATTGATCTTCATTTAAAAGCCTTTACTCAATGAGCATCAAGGGTCAGTTTAGAATGATCATTTTAACTTGCTGATCAACTTGGCATGTCTACACTAAATCATCTGTAATTTTCGATTTTGAGCTCAGAATGACACGAATATAACGTCCACATTAAGCTAGCTCAATTTTCTATATTGTGAAAAAAATTTAAGACAGAAATAGATACGACAAAGCGTCCAAATAATCCAATCTATCCAAAACTGAATGATGCCATGCATTATGCTACATTTATAGCCTTTACACAATGAGCACCAATGATCAGTTTAGAATGATCATTTTAACTGGTTGGTCAACTTTATATGTCCACACTGAATCGTCCGTAACATTGATATAGAGCTCAGAATGACACAAATCAAAAACCCACTTTAAGCTAGATCAATTTTCTACATTGAGACAGAAATAGATATGAAAACGCGTCCAAGTTATCCAACCGATCCAAAACAACGATATGCCACATATTATGATTCATTTATAAGCCTTTAATCAATGATCACCAATGCTCAGTTTAGAATGATCATTTTAACTTGTCGATCCACTTGATGTCCGCACTAAATCGTCCATAAATTTTGATTTAGTGCTCGGAAGACAACAATCTAATGCCCACGTTAAGCCAGCTCAATTTTCTATATCGCGACAAAGTTTGATACCGAAATAGATACGACCAACGTCCAAGTAATCCATTCTATCCCAAACTAAGTGATGCCTTGGATTATGCTTCATTTAGAAGCCTTTACTCAATGAGCACCAATGATCAGCTTAGAATGATCATTTTAACTTGCTGATCAACTTGACATGTCCACACTAAATCGTGTGTAACTTTTGATTTAGAGCTCAAAATGACACAAATCAAAAACCCAGTTTAAGCTAGATCAATTTTCTACATTGTGACAAAATTTGAGACAGAAATAGATATGACAAAGCGTCCAAGTTATCCAATGTATCCAAAACAACGTGATGCCATGTATTACGATTCATTTATAAGCCTTTAATCAATGAGCACCAATGCTCAGTTTAGAATGATCATTTTAACTTGCCGATAACCTTTATATGTCCACACTAAATCGTCCGTAACTTTTGATTTAGAGCTCGGAATGACACCAATCTAAAGCCCACGTTAAGCCAGCTCAATTTTCTATATCGTGACAAAGTTTGCAACAGAAATAGATACGACCAAGCGTCCAAGTAATCCATTCTATCCCAATCTACGTGATGCTTGCATTATGCTTCATTTACATGCCTTTCCTCAATGAGCACCAATTATCAGTTTAGAATGATCATTTTTACTTGCTGATCAACTTGACATGTCAACACTAAATCGTGTGTAACTTTTGATTTATAGCTCAGAATGACAAAAATCCAAAGCCCACGTTAATCTAGCTCAATTTTCTATATTGTGACAAGATTTAAGAAAAAAAACAGATACGACAAAGCGTCCAAGTTATCCAATCTATCCAAACCTACGTGATGTCATGTCTTATGATTTATTTATAAGCCTTTAATCAATGAGCACCAATGCTCATTTTAGAATGATCATTTTATCTTGCCGATCAACTTGACATATCCGCACTAAATCGCCCGTAACTTTTGATTTTGAGATTCGAATGACACCAATCTAAAGCCCACATTAATCCAGCTCAATTTTCTATATCATGACAAAGTTTGAGACAGAAATAGATTCGACCAAGCGTCCAAGTAAGCCATTCTATCCCGATCTACGTGATGCCTTGCATTATGCTTCATTTACAAGCTTTTACTCAATGAGCACCAATGATCAGTTTAGAATGATCATTTTAATTTTCCGATCAACTTGACATGTCTGCGCTAAATCGTCTGTGACTTTTGATTTAGAACTCAAAATGATACGAATCCAATACCCACGTTAACCTAGATCAATTTTCTATATGGTGACAAAATTTAAGAAAGAAATAGTTACGACAAAACGTCAAAGTTATCCAATCTATCCAAAACTATGTGATTCTATTTATTATGCTTCATTTATAAGCCCTTCCTCAATGAGCATCAATGATCAGTTTAGAATGATCATTTTAACTTGCTCATCAACTTGACATGTCCAAACTAAAATGGTCTATAAGTTTTTATTTAGAGCTGAAAATGATACGAATCCAATGCCCATGTTAAACTTGATCAATTTTCTATATTGTATCCAAAACTATGTGATTCTATTTATTATGAAATAGGTTCGACAAAGCGTCCAAGGAATCTAATCTCTCCAAAACTGTGTCATGCCATGCATTGGGCTTCATTTATAAGCCTTTACTCAATTAGTATCAAGGGTCAGTTTAGAATGATCATTTTAACTTGCTGATCAACTTGACATGTCTACACTAAATCATCCGTAATTTTCGATTTAGAGCTCAGAATGACATGAATATAACGTCCACATTAAGCTAGCTCAATTTTCTATATTGTGAAAAAAATTTAGGACATAAATAGATACGACAAAGCGTCCAAATAATCCAATCTATCCAAAACTGAATGATGCCATGCATTATGCTTCGTTTATAGCCTTTACACAATGAGCACCAATGATCAGTTTAGAATGATCATTTTAACTGGTTGGTCAACTTTATATGTCCACACTGAATCGTCCGTAACATTGATATAGAGCTCAGAATGACACAAATCAAAAACCCACTTTAAGCTAGATCAATTTTCTACATTGAGACAGAAATAGATATGAAAACGCGTCCAAGTTATCCAACCGATCCAAAACAACGATATGCCACATATTATGATTCATTTATAAGCCTTTAATAAATGAGCACCAATGCTCAGTTGAGAATGATCATTTAAACTTCTCGATCCACTTGATGTCCGCACTAAATCGTACATAAATTTTGATTTAGAGCTCGGAAGACACCAATCTAATGCACACGTTAAGCCAGCTCAATTTTCTATATCGTGAAAAAGTTTGATACCGAAATAGATACGACCAATCGTCCAAGTAATCCATTCTATCCCAAACTAAGTGATGCCTTGGATTATGCTTCATTTAGAAGCCTTTACTCAATGAGCACCAATGATCAGCTTAGAATGATCATTTTAACTTGCTGATCAATTTGACATGTCCACACTAAATCGTGTGTAACTTTTGATTTAGAGCTCAAAATGACACAAATCAAAAACCCACTTTAAGCTAGACCAATTTTCTACATTGTGACAAAATTTGAGACAGAAATAGATATGACAAAGCGTCCAAGTTATCCAAAGTATCCAAAACAACGTGATGCCATGTATTACGATTCATTTATAAGCCTTTAATCAATGAGCACCAATGCTCAGTTTAGAATGATCATTTTAACTTGCCGATAACCTTTATATGTCCGCACTAAATCGTCCGTAACTTTTGATTTAGAGCTCGGAATGACACCAATCAAAAGCCCACGTTAAGCCAGCTCAATTTTCTATATCGTGACAAAGTTTGAGACAGAAATAGAAACGACCAAGCGTCAAAGTAATATATCTATCCCAATATACGTGATGCCTTGCATTATGCTTCATTAACAAGCCTTTTCTCAATGAGCACCAATGATCAGTTTAGAATGATCATTTTAACTTAATGATCAACTTGACATGTCCGAACTAAATGGTCTGTAACTTTTTATTTAGAGCTGAAAATGACATGAATCAAATGCCCACGTTAACCTAGATCAATTTTCTATATCGTGACAAAGTTTGATACCGAAATAGATACAACCAATCGTCCAAGTAATCCATTCTATCCCAAACTAAGTGATGCCTTGGATTATGCTTCATTTAGAAGCCTTTACTCAATGAGCACCAATGATCAGCTTAGAATGATCATTTTAACTTGCTGATCAACTTGACATGTCCGAACAAAATGGTCTGTAACTTTTTATTTAGAGCTGAAAATGACATGAATCAAATGCCCACGTTAACCTAGATCAATTTTCTATATTGCGACAAAATTTAAGAAAGAACTAGATACGACAAAGCATCCAAGTTATCCAATCTATCCAAAACTACATGAGGTCATGTATTATGATTCATTTACAAGCCTTTAATCAATGAGCACCAATGCTCAGTTTAGAATGATCATTTTATCTTGCCTATCAACTTGACATATCAGCACTAAATCGCCCGTAATGTTTGATTTTGAGATTCGAATGACACCAATCTAAAGCCCACATTAATCCAGCTCAATTTTCTATATCGTGACAAAGTTTTAGACAGAAATAGATTCGACCAAACGTCCAAGTAATCTTTTCTATCCCAAACTACGTGATGCCTTGCATTATGCTTCATTTACAAGCTTTTTACTCAATGAGCACCAATGATCAGTTTAGAATGATCATTTTAATTTGCCAATCAACTTGACATGTCCGCACTAAATCGTCTGTGACTTTTGATCTAGAACTCAAAATGATACGAATCAAATACCCACGTTAACCTAGATCAATTTTCTATATGGTGACAAAATTTAAGAAAGAAATAGTTACGACAAAACGTCAAAGTTATCCAATCTATCCAAAACTATGTGATTCTATTTATTATGTTTCATTTATAAGCTTTTACTCAATGAGCATCAATGATCAGTTTAGAATGATCGTTTTAACTTGCTGATCAGCTTGACATGTCCAAACTAAAATGGTCTATAACTATTTATTTATAGCTCAAAATGATACGAATCCAATGCCCATGTTAAACTTGATCAATTTTCTATATTGTGACAAAATTAAAAAAAGAAATAGATAGCACAAAGCGTCCAAGTTATCCAATCTATCCAAAACTATGTGATGCCATGTATTATGATTCATTTATAAGCATTTAATCAATGAGCACCAACGCTCAGTTTAGAATGATCATTTTATCTTGCCGATCAACTTCACATGTCCGCACTAAATCATCCGTAACTTCTGATTTAGAGCTCGGAATGACACCAATCTAAAGCCAACGTTAAGCCAGCTCAATTTTCTACATCGTGACAAAGCTTGCGACAGAAATAGATACGACCAAGCATCTAAGTAATCCAATCTCTCCCAATCTACGTGATGCCTTGCATTATGCTTCATTTACATGCCTTTACTCAATGAGCACCAATTATCAGTTTAGAATGATCATTTTAACTTGCTGTTCAACTTGACATATCCACACTAAATCGTGTGTAACTTTTGATTTAGAGCTCGGAACGACACCAATCTAATGCCCACGTTAAGCCAGCTCAATTTTCTATATCATGACAAAATTTGATACCGAAATAGATACGACCAATCGTCCAAGTAATCCATTCTATCCCAAACAATGTGATGCCTCGGATTATGCTTCATTTAGAAGCCTTTACTCAATGAGCACCAATAATCAGCTTAGAATGATCATTTTAACTTGCTGATCAACTTGACATGTCCACACTAAATCGTGTGTAACTTTTGATTTAGAGCTCAAAATGACACAAATAAAAAACCCACTTTAAGCTAGATCAATTTTCTACATTGAGACAAAATTTGAGACAGAAATAGATATTACAAAGCGTCCAAGTTATCCAATCTATCCAAAACAACGTTATGCCATGTATTACGATTCGTTTATAAGCCTTTAATCAATGAGCACCAATGCTCAGTTTAGAAAGATCATTTTAACTTCCCAATAACCTTGATATGTCCGCACTAAATCGTCCGTAACTTTTTATTTAGATCTCGTAATGACACCAATCTAAAGCCCACGTTAAGCCAGCTCAATTTTCTATATCGTGACAAAGTTTGAGACAGAAATAGATACGACCAAGCCTCAAAGTAATATATTTATCCCAATATACGTGATGCCTTGCATTATGCTTCATTAACAAGCCTTTACTCAATGAGCACCAATGATCAGTTTAGAATGATCATTTTAACTTGCTGATCAACTTGACTTGTCCAAACTAAATGGTCTGTAACATTTTATTTAGAGCTGAAAATGACATGAATCCAATGCCCACGTTAACCTAGATCAATTTTCTATATTTTGACAAAATATAAGAAAGAAATAGATACGACAAAGCATCCAAGTTATCCAATCTATCCAAAACTATATGATGCCTTGAATTATGGTTCATTTACAATCCTTTAATCAATGAGCACCAATGCTCAGTTTAGAATGATCATTTTATCTTGCCGATCAACTTGACATATCCGCACTAAATCGCCCATAACTTTTGATTTAGAGATTCGAATGACACCAATCTAAAGCCCACATTAATCCAGCTCAATTTTATATATCGTGACAAAGTTTGAGACAGAAATAGATTCGACCAAGCGTCCAAGTAATCCATCCTATCCCAATCTACGTGATGCCTTGCATTATGCTTCATTTACAAGCCTTTACTCAATGAGCACCAGTGATCAGTTTCAAATGATCATTTTAATTTGTCGATCAACTTGACATGTCCGCACTAAATCGTCTCACTTTTGATTTAGAACTCAAAATGATACGGATCCAATACCCACGTTAACCTAGATCAATTTTCTATATGGTGACAAAATTTAAGAAAGAAATAGTTACGACAAAACGTCAAAGTTATCCAATCTATCCAAAACTATGTGATTCTACTTATTATGCTTCATTTATAAGCCTTTACTCAATTTGCATCAATGATCAGTTTAGATTGATCATTTTAACTTGCTGATAAACTTGACATGTCCAAACGAAAATTTTCTATAAGTTTTTATTTAGAGCTCAAAATGATACGAATCCAATGCCCATGTTAAACTTGATCAATTTTCTATATTGTGACAAAATTTAAAAAAGAAATAGATAGCACAAAGCGTCCAAGTTATCCAATTTATCCAAAACTACGTGATGCCATGTATTATGATTCATTTATAAGCATTTAATCAATGAGCACCAACGCTCAGTTTAGAATGATCATTTTATCTTGCCGATCAACTTCACATGTCCTAACTAAATCATCCGTAACTTCTGATTTAGAGCTCGGAATGACACCAATCTAAAGCCAACGTTAAGCCAGCTCAATTTTCTATATCATGACAAAGTTTGCGACAGAAATAGATACGACCAAGTGTCCAAGTAATCCAATCTATCCCAATCTACGTGATGCCTTGCATTATGCTTCATTTACATGCCTTTACTCAAAGAGCACCAATTATCAGTTTAGAATTATCATTTTAACTTGCTGATCAACTTGACATGTCCACACTAAATCGTGTGTAACTTTTGATTTAGAGCTCGGAACGACACCAATCTAATGTCCACGTTAAGCCAACTCAATTTTCAATATCGTGACAAAGTTTGATACCGAAATAGATACGACCAATCGTCCAAGTAATCCATTCTATCCCAAAATAAGTGATGCCTTGGATTATGCTTCATTTAGAAGCCTTAACTCAATGAGCACCAATGATCAGCTTAGAATGATCATTTTAACTTGCTGATCAACTTGAAATGTCCACACTAAATCGTGTGTAACTTTCTATTTAGAACTCAAAATGACACAAATCAAAAACCAACTTTAAGCTAGATCAATTTTCTACATTGAGACAAAATTTGAGACAGAAATAGATATGACAAAGCGTCCAAGTTATCCAATCTATCCAAAACAACGTTATGCCATGTATTATGATTCATTTATAAGCCTTTAATCAATGAGCACCAATGCTCAGTTTAGAATGATCATTTTAACTTGCCGATAACCTTGATATGTCCGCACTAAATCGTCCGTAACTTTTGATTTAGAGCTCGGAATGACACCAATCTAAAGCCCACGTTAAGCCAGCTCAATTTTCTATATCGCGACAAAGTTTGAGACAGAAATAGATACGACCAAGCGTCAACGTAATATATCTATCCCAATATACGTGATGCCTTGCATTTTGCTACATTAACAAGCCTTTACTCAATGAGCACTAGATCAGTTTAGAATGATCATTTTAACTTGCTGATCAACTTGACATGTCCAAACTAAATGGTCTGTAACTTTTAATTTAGAGCTGAAAATGACATGAATCCAATGCCCACGTTAACCTAGATCAATTTTCTATATTGTGACAAAATATAAGAAAGAAATAGATACAACAAAGCATCCAAGTTATCCAATCAATCCAAAACTACAATGTGACATGTATTATGGTTCATTTATAAGCCTTTAATCAATGAGCACCAATGCTCAGTTTAGAATGATCATTTTATCTTGCCGATCAACTTGACATATCCGCACTAAATCGCCCATAACTTTTGATTTAGAGATTCGAATGACACCAATAAAGCCCAATTTAATCCAGCTCAATTTTTTATATCGTGACAAAGTTTGAGACAGAAATAGATTCGACCAAACGTCCAAGTAATCTATTCTATCCCAAACTACGTGATGCCTTGCATTATGCTTCATTTACAAGCATTTACTCAATGAGCACCAATGATCAGTTTAGAATGATCATTTTAATTTGCCAATCAACTTGACATGTCCGCACTAAATCGTCTGTGACTTTTGATCCAGAACTCAAAATGATACGAATCAAATACCCACGTTAACCTGGATCAATTTTCTATATGCTTACAAAATTAAAGAAAGAAATAGTTACGACAAAACGTCAAAGTTATCCAATCTATCCAAAACTATGTGATTCTATTTATTATGTTTCATTTATAATCCTTTACTCAATGAGCATCAATGATCAGTTTAGAATGATCATTTTAACTTCCTGATCAACTTGACATGTCCAAACTAAAATGGTCTATAACTTTTTATTTAGAGCTCAAAATGATACGAATCCAATGCCCATGTTAAACTTGATCAATTTTCTATATTGTGACAAAATTAAAGAAAGAAATAGATAGCACAAAGCGTCCAAGTTATCCAATCTATCCAAAACTATGTGATGCCATGTATTATGATTCATTTATAAGCATTTAATCAATGAGCACCAACCCTCAGTTTAGAATGATCATTTTATCTTGCCGATCAACTTCACATGTCCGCACTAAATCATCCGTAACTTCTGATTTAGAGCTCGGAATGACACCAATCTAAAGCCAACGTTAAGCCAGCTCAATTTTCTATATCGTGACAAAGTTTGCGACAGAAATAGATACCACCAAGCGTCCAAGTAATCCAATCTATCCCAATCTACGTGATGCCTTTCATTATGCTTCATTTACATGCCTTTACTCAATGAGCACCAATTATCAGTTTAGAATGATCATTTTAACTTGCTGTTCAACTTGACATAACCACACTAAATCATGTGTAACTTTTGATTTAGAGCTCGGAACGACACCAATCTAATGGCCACGTTAAGCCAGCTCAATTTTCTATATCATGACAAAGTTTGATATCGAAATAGATACGACCAATCGTCCAAGTAATCCATTCTATCCCAAACTAAGTGATGCCTTGGATTATGCTTCATTTAGAAGCCTTTACTCAATGAGCACCAATAATCAGCTTAGAATGATCATTTTAACTTGCTGATCAACTTGAGATGTCCACACTAAATCGTGTGTAACTTTTTATTTAGAGCTTAAAATGACACAAATTAAAAACCCACTTTAAGCTAGATCAATTTTTTACATTGAGAAAAAATTTGAGACAGAAATAGATATTACAAAGCGTCCAAGTTATCCAATCTATCCAAAACTACATGATGCCATGTACTATGGTTCATTTATAAGCCTTTAATCAATGAGAACCAATGCTCAGTTTAGAATGATCATTTTAACTTGCCGATAACCTTGATATGTCCGCACTAAATCGTCCGTAACTTTTGAATTAGAGCTCGGAATGACACCAATCTAAAGCCCACGTTAAGCCAGCTCAATTTTCTATATCATGACAATGTTTGAGACAGAAATAGATACAACCAAGCGTCAAAGTAATTTATCTATCCCAATATACGTGATGCCTTGCATTATGCTTCATTAACAAGCCTTTACTCAATGAGCATCAATGATCAGTTTAGAANTCAATTTTCTATATGGTGACAAAATTTAAGAAAGAAATAGTTACGACAAAACGTCAAAGTTATCCAATCTATGCAAAACTATGTGATTATATTTATTATGTTTCATTTATAAGCCTTTACTCAATGAGCATCAATGATCAGTTTATAATGATCGTTTTAACTTGCTGATCAGCTTGACATGTCCAAACTAAAACAGTCTATAACTATTTATTTATAGCTCAAAATGATACGAATCCAATGCCCATGTTAAACTTGATCAATTTTCTATATTGTGACAAAATTTTAAAAAAGAAATAGATAGCACAAAGCGTCCAAGTTATCCCATCTATCCAAAACTATGTGATGCCATGTATTATGATTCATTTATAAGCATTTAATCAATGAGCACCAACGCTCAGTTTAGAATGATCATTTTATCTTGCCGATCAACTTCACATGTCCGCACTAAATCATCCGTAACTTCTGATTTAGAGCTCGGAATGACACCAATCTAAAGCTAACGTTAAGCCAGCTCAATTTTCTACATCGTGACAAAGTTTGCTACAGAAATAGATACGACCAAGCGTCTAAGTAATCCAATCTCTCCCAATCTACGTGATGCATTGCATTATGCTTCATTTACATGCCTTTACTCAATGAGCACCAATTATCAGTTTAGAATGATCATTTTAACTTGCTGTTCAACTTGACATATCCACACTAAATCGTGGGTAACTTTTGATTTAGAGCTTGGAACGACACCAATCTAATGCCCGCGTTAAGCCAGCTCAATTTTCTATGTCATGACAAAGTTTGATACCGAAATAGATACGACCAATCGTCCAAGTAATCCATTCTATCCCAAACTAAGTGACGCCTTGGATTATGCTTCATTTAGAAGCCTTTACTCAATCAGCACCAATAATCAGCTTAGAATGATCATTTTAACTTGCTGATCAACTTGACATGTCCACACTAAATCGTGTGTAACTTTTGATTTAGAGCTCAAAATGACACAAATAAAAAGCCCACTTTAAGCTAGATCAATTTTCTACATTGAGACAAAATTTGAGACAGAAATAGATATTACAAAGCGTCCAAGTTATCAATCTATCCAAAACAACGTTATGCCATGTATTATTATTCGTTTATAAGCCTTTAATCAATGAGCACCAATGCTCAGTTTAGAAAGATCATTTTAACTTCCCAATAACCTTGATATGTCCGCGCTAAATCGTCCGTAACTTTTGATTTAGAGCTCGGAATGACACCAATCTAAAGCCCACGTTAAGCCAGCTTAATTTTCTATATCGTGACAAAGTTTGAGACAGAAATAGATACGACCAAGCCTCAAAGTAATATATTTATCCCAATATACGTGATGCCTTGCATTATGCTTCATTAACAAGCCTTTACTCAATGAGCACCAATGATCAGTTTAGAATGATCATTTTAACTTGCTGATCAACTTGACTTGTCCAAACTAAATGGTCTGTAACATTTTATTTAGAGCTGAAAATGACATGAATCCAATGCCCACGTTAACCTAGATCAATTTTCTATATTGTGACAAAATATAAGAAAGAAATAGATACGACAAAGCATCCAAGTTATCCAATCTATCCAAAACTATATGATGCCTTGAATTATGGTTCATTTACAATCCTTTAATCAATGAGCACCAATGCTCAGTTTAGAATGATCATTTTATCTTGCCGATCAACTTGACATATCCGCACTAAGTCGCCCATAACTTTTGATTTAGAGATTCGAATGACACCAATCTAAAGCCCAAATTAATCCAGCTCAATTTTATATATCGTGACAAACTTTGAGACAGAAATAGATTCGACCAAGCGTCCAAGTAATCCATCCTATCCCAATCTACGTGATGCCTTGCATTATGCTTCATTTACAAGCCTTTACTCAATGAGCACCAGTGATCAGTTTCAAATGATCATTTTAATTTGCCGATCAACTTGACATGTCCGCACTAAATCGTCTGTGACTTTTGATTTAGAACTCAAAATGATACGGATCCAATACCCACGTTAACCTAGATCAATTTTCTATATGGTGACAAAATTTAAGAAAGAAATAGTTACGACAAAACATCAAAGTTATCCAATCTATCCAAAACTATGTGATTCTATTTATTATGTTTCATTTATACGCCTTTACTCAATGAGCATCAATGATCAGTTTATAATGATCGTTTTAACTTGCTGATCAGCTTGACATGTCCAAACTAAAATGGTCTATAACTATTTATTTATAGCCAAAATGATACGAATCCAATGCCCATGTTAAACTTGATCAATTTTCTATATTAAGACAAAATTAAAAAAAAGAAATAGATACCACAAAGCGTCCAAGTTATCCAATCTATCCAAAACTATGTGATGCCATGTATTATGATTCATTTATAAGCATTTAATCAATGAGCACCAACGCTCAGTTTAGAATGATCATTTTATCTTGCCGATCAACTTCACATGTCCGCACTAAATCATCCGTAACTTCTGATTTAGAGCTTGGAATGACACCAATCTAAAGCCAACGTTAAGCCAGCTCAATTTTCTACATCGTGACAAAGTTTGCGACAGAAATAGATACTACCAAGCGTCTAAGTAATCCAATCTCTCCCAATCTACGTAATGCATTGCATTATGCTTCATTTACATGCCTTTACTCAATGAGCACCAATTATCAGTTTAGAATGATCATTTTAACTTGCTGTTCAACTTGACATATCCACACTAAATTGTGTGTAACTTTTGATTTAGAGCTCGGAACGACACCAATCTAATGCCCGCGTTAAGCCGGCTCAATTTTCTATATCAGGACAAAGTTTGATACCGAAATAGATACGACCAATCGTCCAATTAATCCATTCTATCCCAAACTAAGTGATGCCTTGGATTATGCTTCATTTAGAAGCCTTTACTCAATGAGCACCAATAATCAGCTTAGAATGATCATTTTAACTTGCTGATCAACTTGACATGTCCAAACTAAATCGTGTGTAACTTTTGATTTATAGCTCAAAATGACACAAATAAAAAACCCACTTTAAGCTAGATCAATTTTCTACATTGAGACAAAATTTGAGACAGAAATAGATATGACAAAGCATCCAAGTTATCCAATCTATCCAAAACAACGTTATGCCATGTATTATGATTCATTTATAAGCCTTTAATCAATGAGCACCAATGCTCAGTTTAGAATGATCATTTTAACTTGCCGATAACCTTGATATGTCCGCACTAAATCACCCGTAACTTTTGATTTAGAGCTCGGAATGACACCAATCTAAAGCCCACGTTAGGCCAGCTCAATTTTCTATATCGCGACAAAGTTTGAGACAGAAATAGATACGACCAAGCGTCAACGTAATATATCTATCCCAATATACGTGATGCCTTGCATTTTGCTACATTAACAAGCCTTTACTCAATGAGCACTAGATCAGTTTAGAATGATCATTTTAACTTGCTGATAAACTTGACATGTCCAAACGAAAATTTTCTATAACTTTTTATTTAGAGCTCAAAATGATACGAATCCAATGCCCATGTTAAACTTGATCAATTTTCTATATTGTGACAAAATTTAAAAAAGAAATAGATAGCACAAAGCGTCCAAGTTATCCAATTTATCGAAAACTACGTGATGCCATGTATTATGATTCATTTATAAGCATTTAATCAATGAGCACCAACGCTCAGTTTAGAATCATCATTTTATCTTGCCGATCAACTTCACATGTCCTAACTAAATCATCCGTAACTTCTGATTTAGAGCTCAGAATGACACCAATCTAAAGCCAACGTTAAGCCAGCTCAATTTTCTATATCATGACAAAGTTTGCGACAGAAATAGATATGACCAAGTGTCCAAGTAATCCAATCTATCCCAATCTACGTGATGCCTTGCATTATGCTTCATTTACATGCCTTTACTCAAAGAGCACCAATTATCAGTTTAGAATTATCATTTTAACTTGCTGATCAACTTGACATGTCCACACTAAATCGTGTGTAACTTTTGATTTAGAGCTCGGAACGACACCAATCTAATGTCCACGTTAAGCCAGCTCAATTTTCAATATCGTGACAAAGTTTGATACCGAAATAGATACGACCAATCGTCCAAGTAATCCATTCTATCCCAAAATAAGTGATGCCTTGGATTATGCTTCATTTAGAAGCCTTAACTCAATGAGCACCAATGATCAGCTTAGAATGATCATTTTAACTTGCTGATCAACTTGAAATGTCCACACTAAATCGTGTGTAACTTTCTATTTAGAACTCAAAATGACACAAATCAAAAACCAACTTTAAGCTAGATCAATTTTCTACATTGAGACAAAATTTGAGACTGAAATAGATATGACAAAGCGTCCAAGTTATCCAATCTATCCAAAACAACGTTATGCCATGTATTATGATTCATTTATAAGCCTTTAATCAATGAGCACCAATGCTCAGTTTAGAATGATCATTTTAACTTGCCGATAACCTTGATATATCCGCACTAAATCGTCCGTAACTTTTGATTTAGAGCTCGGAATGACACCAATCTAAAGCCCACGTTAAGCCAGCTCAATTTTCTCTATCGCGACAAAGTTTGAGACAGAAATAGATACGACCAAGCGTCAACGTAATATATCTATCCCAATATACGTGATGCCTTGCATTTTGCTACATTAACAAGCCTTTACTCAATGAGCACTAGATCAGTTTAGAATAATCATTTTAACTTGCTGATCAACTTGACATGTCCAAACTAAATTTTCTGTAACTTTTAATTTAGAGCTGAAAATGACATGAATCCAATGCCCACGTTAACCTAGATCAATTTTCTATATTGTGACAAAATATAAGAAAGAAATAGATACAACAAAGCATCCAAGTTATCCAATCAATCCAAAACTACAATGTGACATGTATTATGGTTCATTTATAAGCCTTTAATCAATGAGCACCAATGCTCAGTTTAGAATGATCATTTTATCTTGCCGATCAACTTGACATATCCGCACTAAATCGCCCATGACTTTTGATTTAGAGATTCGAATGACACCAATCAAATGCCCACATTAATCCAGCTCAATTTTTTATATCGTGACAAAGTTTGAGACAGAAATAGATTCGACCAAGCCTTTACTCAATGAGCACCAATGATCAGTTTAGAATGATCATTTTAATTTGCCAATCAACTTGACATGTCCGCACTAAATCGTCTGTGACTTTTGATCTAGAACTCAAAATGATACGAATCAAATACCCACGTTAACCTGGATCAATTTTCTATATGCTTACAAAATTAAAGAAAGAAATAGTTACGACAAAACGTCAAAGTTATCCAATCTATCCAAAACTATGTGATTCTATTTATTATGTTTCATTTATAATCCTTTACTCAATGAGCATCAATGATCAGTTTAG
The DNA here is from genome assembly GCA_018901945.1 of Pugionium dolabratum. NCBI lineage: Eukaryota > Viridiplantae > Streptophyta > Magnoliopsida > Brassicales > Brassicaceae > Pugionium > Pugionium dolabratum. The sequence goes on along the minus strand of JAEVFF010000396.1, from coordinate 406,837 downwards.
AATGATCATTTTAACTTGCTGATCAACTTGACATGTCCAAACTAAAATGGTCTATAACGTTTTATTTAGAGCTCAAAATGATACGAATCCAATGCGCATGTTAAACTTGATCAATTTTCTATATTGTGACAAAATTTAAAAAAGAAACAGATAGCACAAAGCGTTTAAGTTATCCAATCTATCCAAAACTATGTGATTCTATTTATTATGCTTCATTTATAAGCCTTTACTCAATGAGCATCAATGATCCGTTTCGAATGATCATTTTAACTTGCTGATCAACTTGACATGTCCAAACTAAAATGGTCTATAACTTTTTTATTTAGAGCTCAAAATGATACGAATCCAATGCCCATGTTACACTTGATCAATTTTCTGTATTGTGACAAAATTTAAAAAATAAATAGATAGCACAAAGCGTCCAAGTTATCCAATCTATCCAAAACTATGTGATTCTATTTATTATGCTTCATTTATAAGCCTTTACTCAATGAGCATCAATGATCAGTTTAGAATGATCACTTTAACTTGCTGATCAACTTGACATATCCAAACCAAAATGGTCTATAACTTTTTATTCAGAGCTCAAAATGATACGAATCCAATGCCCATGTTAAACTTGATCAATTTTCTATATTGTGACAAAATTGAAAAAAGAAATAGATAGCACAAAGCGTTTAAGTTATCCAATCTATCCAAAACTAGTGATCCTATTTATTATGCTTCATTTATAAGCCTTTACTCAATGAGCATCAATGATCAGTTTAGAATGATCACTTTAACTTGCTGATCAACTTGACATGTCCAAACTAAAATGGTCTATAACTTTTTTTTAGAGCTCAAAATGATACGAATCCAATGCCCATGTTAAACTTGATCAATTTTCTATATTGTTATAAAATTTAAAAAATAAATAGATAGCACAAAGCGTCCAAGTTATCCAATCTATCCAAAACTATTCGATTCTATTTATTATGCTTCATTTATATGCCTTTACTCAATGAGCATCAATGATCCGTTTAGAATGATCATTTTAACTTGCTGATCAACTTGACATGTCCAAACTAAAATGGTCTATAACTTTTTATTTAGAGCTCAAAATGATACGAATCCAATGCCCATGTTAAACTTGATCAATTTTCTATATTGTGACAAAATTTAAAAAAGAAATAGATAGACAAAGCGTCCAAGTTATCCAATCTATCAAAAACTATGTGATGCCATGTATTATGATTCATTTATAAGCATTTAATCAATGAGCACCAACGCTCAGTTTAGAATAATCATTTTATCTTGCCGATCAACTTCACATGTCCGCACTAAATCAACCGTAACTTCTGATTTAGAGCTCGGAATGACACCAATCTAAAGCAAACGTTAAGCCAGCTCAATTTTCTATATCGTGAAAAAGTTTGCGACAGAAATAGATACGACCAAGCGTCCAAGTAATCCAATCTATCCCAATCTACGTGATGCCTTTCATTATGCTTCATTTACATGCCTTTACTCAATGAGCACCAATTATCAGTTTAGAATGATCATTTTAACTTGCTGATCAACTTGACATGTCCAAACTAAATGGTCTGTAACTTTTTATTTAGAGCTGAAATTGACATGAATCCAATTCCCACGTTAACCTAGATCAATTTTCTATATTGTGACAAAATGTAAGAAAGAAATAGATACAACAAAGCATCCAAGTTATCCAATCTATCCAAAACTACATGATGCCATGTATTATGATTCATTTATAAGCCTTTAATCAATGAGCACCAATGCTCAGTTTAGAATGATCATTTTATCTTGCCGATCAGCTTGACATATCCGCACTAAATCGCCCGTAACTTTTGATTTTGAGATTCGAATGACACCAATCTAAAGCCCACATTAATCCAGCTCAATTTTCTATATCGTGACAATGTTTGAGACAGAAATAGATTCGACCAAGCGTCCACTTATTCCATTCTATCCCAATCTACGTGATGCCTTGCATTATGCTTCATTTGCAAGCCTTTACTCAATGAGTACGAATGATCAGTTTAGAATGATCATATTAATTTGCCGATCAAATTGACATGTCCTCACTAAATCGTCTGTGACTTTTGATTTAGAACTTAAAATGATACGAATCCAATACCCACGTTAACCTAGATGAATTTTCTGTATGGTGACAAAATTTAAGAAAGAAATAGTTACGACAAAACGTCAAAGTTATCCAAAACTATGTGATTCTATTTATTATGTTTCATTTATAAGCCTTTACTCAATGAGCATCAATGATCAGTTTAGAATGATCATTTTAACTTGCTGATCAACTTGACATGTCGAGACTAAATTGGTCTATAACTTTTTATTTAGAGCTCAAAATGATCCGAATCCAATGCCCATGTTAAACTTGATCAATTTTCTGTATTGTGACAAAATTTAAAAAAGAAATAGATAGCACAAAGCGTCCAAGTTATCCAATCTATCCAAAACCATGTGATTCTATTTATTATGCTTCATTTATAAGCCTTTACTCAATGAGCATCAATGATCAGTTTAGAATGATCATTTTAACTTCCTGATCAACTTGACATGTCCAAACTAAAATGGTCTATAACTTTTTTCTTAGAGCTCAAAATGATACGAATCCAATGCCCATGTCAAACTTGATCAATTTTCAATATTGTGACGAAATTTAAAAGAGAAATAGATAGCACAAAGCGTTTAAGTTATCCAATCTATCCAAAACTATGTGATTCTATTTATTATGCTTCATTTATAAGCCTTTACTCAATGAGCATCAACGATCCGTTTAGAATGATCATTTTAACTTGCTGATCAACTTGACATGTCCAAACTAAAATGGTCTATAACTTTTTATTTAGAGCTCGAAATGATACGAATCCAATGCCCATGTTAAACTTGATCAATTTTCTATATTGTGACAAAATTTATAAAATAAATAGATAGCACAAAGCGTCCAAGTTATCCAATCTATCCAAACTATGTGATTCTATTTATTATGCTTCATTTATAAGCCTTTACTGAATGAGCATCAATGATCAGTTTAGAATGATCATTTTAACTTGCTGATCAACTTGACATGTCCAAACTAAAATGGTCTATAACTTTTTATTTAGAGCTCAAAATGATACGAATCTAATGCCCATGTTAAACTTTATCAATTTTCTATATTGTGACAAAATTTAAAAAAGAAATAGATAGCACAAAGCGTCCAAGTTATCCAATCTATCCAAAACTATGTGATTCAATTTATTATGCTTCATTTATAAGCCTTTACTCAATGAGCATCAATGATCAGTTTAGAATGATCATTTTAACTTCCTGATCAACTTGACATGTCCAAACTAAAATGGTCTATAACGTTTTATTTAGAGCTCAAAATGATACGAATCCAATGCCCATGTTAAACTTGATCAATTTTCTATATTGTGACAAAATTTAAAAAAGAAATAGATAGCACAAAGCGTTTAAGTTTTCCAATCTATCTAAAACTATGTGATTCTATTTATTATGCTTCATTTATAAGCCTTTACTCAATGAGCATCAATGATCCGTTTCGAATGATCATTTTAACTTGCTGATCAACTTTACATGTCCAAACTAAATTGGTCTATAACTTTTTTATTTAGAGCTCAAAATGATACAAATCCAATGCCTATGTTACACTTGATCAATTTTCTGTATTGTGACAAAATTTAAAAAATAAATAGATAGCACAAAGCGTCCAAGTTATCCAATCTATCCAAAACTATGTGATTCTATTTATTATGCTTCATTTATAAGCCTTTACTCAATGAGCATCAATGATCAGTTTAGAATGATCACTTTAACTTGCTGATCAACTTGACATATCCAAACTAAAATGGTCTATAACTTTTTTTAAGAGCTCAAAATGATACGAATCCAATGCCCATGTTAAACTTGATCAATTTTCTATATTGTGACAAAATTGAAAAAAGAAATAGATAGCACAAAGCGTTTAAGTTATCCAATCTATCCAAAACTATGTGATCCTATTTATTATGCTTCATTTATAAACCTTTACTCAATGAGCATCAATGATCAGTTTAAAATGATCACTTTAACTTGCTGATCAACTTGACATGTCCAAACTAAAATGGTCTATAACTTTTTTTAAGAGCTCAAAATGATACGAATCCAATGCCCATGTTAAACTTGATCAATTTTCTATATTGTTATAAAATTTAAAAAATAAATAGATAGCACAAAGCGTCCAAGTTATCCAATCTATCCAAAACTATGTGATTCTATTTATTATGCTTCATTTATAAGCCTTTACTCAATGAGCATCAATGATCCGTTTAGAATGATCATTTTAACTTGCTGATCAACTTGACATGTACAAACTAAAATGGTCTATGACTTTTTATTTAGAGCTCAAAAAGATACGAATCCAATGCCCATATTAAACTTGATCAATTTTCTATATTGTGACAAAATTTAAAAAGCAAATAGATAGCACAAAGCGTCCATGTTATCCAATCTATCCAACACTACGTGATGCCATGTATTATGATTCATTTATAAGCATTTAATCAATGAGCACCAACGCTCAGTTTAGAATGATCATTTTATCTTGCCAATCAACTTCACATGTCCGCACTAAATCATCCGTAACTTCTGATTTACGGCTCGGAATGAAACCAATCTAAAGCCAACGTTAAGCAACTCAATTTTTTATATCGTGACAAAGTTTGCTACAGAAATAGATACGACCAAGCATCCAAGTAATCCATACTATCCCAATCTACGTGATGCCTTGTATTATGCTTCATTTGCAAGCCTTTACTCAATGAGTACGAATGATCAGTTTAGAATGATCATTTTAATTTGCGATCAACTTGACATGTCTTCACTAAATCGTCTGTGAATTTTGATTTAGAACTCAAAATTATACGAATCCAATACCCACGTTAACCTTGATCAATTTTCAATATGGTGACACAATTTAAGAAAGAAAAAATTAGGACAAAACGTCAAAGTTATCCAATCTATCCAAAACTATGTGATTCTATTTATTATGCTTCATTTATAAGCCTTTACTCAATGAGCATCAGTGATCAGTTTAGAATGATCATTTTAACTTGCTGATCAACTTGACATGTCCAGACTAAAATGGTCTATAACTTTTTATTTAGAGCTCAAAATGATACGAATCCAATGCCCATGTTAAACTTGATCAATTTTCTCTATTGTGACAAAATTTAAAAAATAGCACAAAGCGTCCAAGTTATCCAATCTATCCAAAACTATGTGATTCTATTTATTGTGCTTCATTTATAAGCCTTTACTCAATGAGCATCAGTGATCAGTTTAGAATGATCATTTTAACTTGCTGATCAACTTGACATGTCCAGACTAAAATGGTCTATAACTTTTTATTTAGAGCTCAAAATGATACGAATCCAATGCCCATGTTAAACTTGATCAATTTTCTCTATTGTGACAAAATTTAAAAAATAGCACAAAGCGTCCAAGTTATCCAATCTATCCAAAACTATGTGATTCTATTTATTATGCTTCATTTATAAGCCTTTACTCAATGAGCATCAATGATCAGTTTAGAATGATCATTTTGACTTCCCGATCAACTTGACATGTCCAAACTAAAATGGTCTATAACTTTTAATTTAGAGCTCAAAATGATACGAATCCAATGCCCATGTTAAAATTGATCAATTTTCTATATTGTGGAAACATTTAAAAAAGAAATAGATAGCACAAAGCGTTTAAGTTATCCAATCTATCCAAAACTATGTGATTCTATTTATTATGCTTCATTTATAAGCCTTTACGCAATGAGCATCAATGATCCGTTTAGAATGATCATTTTAACTTGCTGATCAACTTGACATGTCCAAACTGAAATGGTCTATTACTTTTTATTTAGAGCTCAAAATTATACAAATCCAACGCCCATGTTAAACTTGATCAATTTTCTATATTGTGACAAAATTTAAAAAATAAATAGATAGCACAAAGCGTCCAAGTTATCCAATCTATCCAAAACTATGTGATTCTATATATTATGCTTCATTTATAAGCCTTTACTCAATGAGCATCAGTGATCAGTTTAGAATGATCACTTTAACATGCTGATCAACTTGACATGTCCAAACTAAAATGGTCTATAACTTTTTATGTAGAGCTCAAAATGATACGAATCCAATGCCCATGTTAAACTTGATCAATTTTCTATATTGTGACAAAATTTAAAAAAGAAATAGATGGCACAAAGCGTTGAAGTTATCCAATCTATCCAAAACTATATGATTCTATTTATTATGCTTCATTTATAAGCCTTTACTCAATGAGCATCAATGATCAGTTTAGAATGATCACTTTAACTTGCTGATCAACTTGACATGTCCAAACTAAAATGGTCTATAACTTTTTATTTAGAGCTCAAAATGATACGAATCCAATGCCCATGTTAAACTTGATCAATTTTCTATATTGTGACAAAATTTAAAAAATAAATAGATAGCACAAAGCGTCCAAGTTATCCAATCTATTCAAAACTATGTGATTCTATTTATTATGCTTCATTTATAAGCCTTTACTCAATGAGCATCAATGATCCGTTTAGAATGATCATTTTAACTTGCTGATCAACTTGACATGTCCAAACTAAAATGGTCTATAACTTTTTTATATAGAGCTCAAAATGATACGAATCCAATGCCCATGTTAAACTTGATCAATTTTCTATATTGTGACAAAATTTAAAAAAGAAATAGATAGCACAAAGCGTCCATGTTATCCAATCTATCCAACACTACGTGATGCCATGTATTATGATTCATTTATAAGCATTTAATCAATGAGCACCAACGCTCAGTTTAGAATGATCATTTTATCTTTCCGATCAACTTCACATGTCTGCACTAAATCATCCGTAACTTCTGATTTTGGGCTCGGAATGACACCAATCTAAAGCCAACGTTAAGCCAACTCAACTTTTTATATCGTGACAAAGTTTGCTACAGAAATAGATACTACCAAGCGTCCAAGTAATCCATTCTATCCCAATCTACGTGATGCCTTGCATTATGCTTCATTTACATGCCTTTACTCAATGAGCACCAATTATCAGTTTAGAATGATCATTTTAACTTGCTGATCAACTTGACATGTCCACACTAAATCGTGTGTAACATTTGATTTAGAGCTCAGAATGACAAAAATCCAAAGCCCACGTTAATCTAGCTCAATTTTCTATATTGTGACAAGATTTAAGAAAAAAACAGATACGACAAAGCGTCCAAGTTATCCAATATATCCAGACCAACGTCCACGTAAAACTGAATGATGTCATGCATTATGCTTCATTTATAGCCTTTACACAATGAGCACCAATGATCAGTTTAGAGTGATCATTTTAACTAGTTGATCAACTTTATATGTCCACACTGAATCGTCCGTAACTTTGATAGAGAGCTCAGAATGACACAAATCAAATCCCACTTTAAGCTAGATCAGTTTTCTACATTGAGATAGAAATAGATATGACAACGCGTCCAAGTTATCCAATCCATCCAAAACAACGATATGCCACGTATTATGATTCATTTATAAGCCTTTAAACAATGAGCACCAATGCTCAGTTTAGAATGATCATTTTAACTCGTCGATCCACTTGATGTCCACACTAAATCGTCCGTAACTTTTGATTTAGAGCTCGGAACAACACCAATCTAATGCGCACGTTAAGCCAGCTCAATTTTCTATATCGTGACAAAGTTTGATACCAAAATAGATACGACCAATCGTCCAAGTAATCCATTCTATCCCAAACTAAGTGATGCCTTGGATTATGTTTCATTCAGAAGCCTTTACTCAATGAGCACCAATGATCTGCTTAGAATGATCATTTTAACTTTCTGATCAACTTGACATGTCAACACTAAATCGTGTGTAACTTTTGATTTAGAGCTCAAAATGACACAAATCAAAAACCCACTTTAAGCTAGATCAATTTTCTACATTGTGACAAAATTTGAGCAAGAAATAGATATCACAAAGCGTCCAAGTTATCTAATCTTCCAAAACAACGTGATGCCATGTATTATGATTCATTTATAAGCCTTTAATCAATGAGAGTTTAGAATGATCATTTTAACTTGCCGATAACCTTGATATGTCCGCACTAAATCGTCCGTATCTTTTGATTTAGAGCTCGGATTGACACCAATCTAAAGCCCACGTTAAGCCAGCTCAATTTTCTATATCGTGACAAAGTGTGAGACAGAAATAGATACGACCAGGCGCCAAAGTAATATATCTATCCCAATATACGTGATGCCTTGCATTATGCTTCATTAACAAGCCTTTACTCAATGATCACCAATGATCAGTTTAGAATGATCATTTTAACTTGCTGATCAACTTGACTAAATGGTCTGTAACTTTTTGTTTATAGCTGAAAATGACATGAATCCAATGCCTACATTAACCTAGATCAATTTTCTATATTGTGACAAAATTCAAGAAAGAAATAGATACGAGAAAGCATCCAAGTTATCCAATCTATCCAAAACTACATGATGCCATGTATTATGATTCATTTATAAGCCTTTAATCAATGAGCACCAATGCTCAGTTTAGAATGATGATTTTATCTTGCCGATCAACTTGACATATCCGCACTAAATCACCCGTAACTTTTAATTTTGAGATTCGAATGAAACCAATCTAAAGCCCACATTAATCAAGCTAAATTTTCTATATCGTGACAAAGTTTGAGACAGAAATAGATTCGACCAAGCGTCCAAGTAATCCATTATATCCCAATCTACGTGATCCTTGCATTATGCTTCAATTACAAGCCTTTACTCAATGAGCACCAATGATCAGTTTAGAATGATCATTTTGATTTGCCGATCAACTTGACATGTCCGCACTAAATCGTCTGTGACTTTTGATTTAGAACTCAAAATGATACGAATCAAAATACCCACGTCAACCTAGATCAATTTTCTATATGGTGACAAAATTTAAGAAAGAAATAGTTACGACAAAACGTCAAAGTTATCCAATCTATCCAAAACTATGTGATTCTATTTATTATGCTTCATTTATAAGCCTTTCCTCAATGAGCATCAATGATCAGTTTAGAATGATCATTTTAACTTGCTCATCAACTTGACATGTCCAAACTAAAATGGTCTATAACTTTTTATTTAGAGCTCAAAATGATACGAATCCAATGCCCATGTTAAACTTGATCAATTTTCTATATTGTGACAAATTTTAAAAAAGAAATAGATAGCACAAAGAGTCCAAGTTATCCAATCTATCCAAAACTATGTGATGCCATGTATTATGATTCATTTATAGGCATTTAATCAACGAGCAACAACGCTCAGTTTAGAATGATCATTTTACCTTGCCGATAAACTTCACATGTCCGCACTAAATCATCTGTAACTTCTGATTTGGAGCTCGGAATGACACCAATCTAAAGCCAACATTAAGCCAGCTCAATTTTCTATATTCGTGACAAGATTTATGAAAAAAACAGATACGACAAAGCGTCCAAGTTATCCAATCTATCCAAACCTACGTGATGCCATGTATTATGATTTATTTATAAGCCTTCAATCAATGAGCACCAATGCTCATTTTAGAATGATCATTTTATCTTGCCGATCAGCTTGACATGTCCGCACTAAATCGTCCGTAACATTTGATTTAGAGCTAGGATTGACACCAATCAAAAGCCCACGTTAAGCCAGCTCAATTTTCTATATCGTGACAAAGTTTGAGACAGAAATAGATATGACCAAGCATCCAAGTAATCCATTCTATCCCAATCTATGTGATGACTTGCATTATACTTCATCTACAAGCCTTTACTCAATGAGCACCAATGATCAGTTTAGAATAATCATTGTAATTTGCTGATCAACTTGACATGTCCGCATTAAATCGTCTGTGACTTTTGATTTAGAACTCAAAATGACACGAATCCAATACCCATGTTAACCTAGCTTAATTTTCTATATTGTGACAAAATTTATGAATCAAATAGATACGACAAAACTTCCATGTAATCCAACCTATCCAACACTACGTGATGCCATGTATTATGATTCATTTATAATCCTTTACTCAATGAGCACCAATGGTCAGTTTAGAATGATCATTTTAACTTGCTGATCAACTTGACATTTCTACACTAAATCGTCCGTAACTTTCGATTTAGAGCTCAGAATGACACGAATCCAACGTCCACGTTAAGCTAGCTCAATTTTCTATATTGTGAAAAAATTTAAGACAGAAATAGATATGACAAAGCGTCCAAATAATCCAATCTATCCAAAACTGAATGATGCCATGCATTATGCTTCATTTATAGCCTTTACACAATGAGCACCAATGATCAGTTTAGAATGATCATTTTAACTGGTTGATCAACTTTATATGTCCACACTGAATCGTCCGTAACTTTGATATAGAGCTCAGAATGACACAAATCAAAAACCCACTTTAAGCTAGATCAATTTTCTACATTGAGGCAGAAATAGATATGACAACGCCTCCAAGATATCCAATCGATCCAAAACAACGATATGCCACGTATTATGACTCATTTATAAGCCTTTAATCAATGAGCACCAATGCTCAGTTTAGAATGATCATTTTAACTTGTCGATCCACTTGATGTTCGCACTAAATCGTCCGTAACTTTTGATTTAGAGCTCAGAACGACACCAATCTAATGCCCATGTTAAGCCAGCTCAATTTTCTATATCGTGACAAAGTTTGATACCGAAATAGATACGACCAATCGTCCAAGTAATCCATTCTATCCCAAACTAAGTGATGCCTTGGATTATGCTTCATTTAGAAGCCTTTACTCAATGAGCACCAATGATCTGCTTAGAATGACCATTTTAACTTGCTGATCAACTTGACATGTCCACACTAAAGCGTGTGTAACTTTTGATTTAGAGCTCAAAATGACACAAATCAAAAACCCAGTTTAAGCTAGATCAATTTTCTACATTGTGACAAAATTTGAGACAGAAATAGATATGAGAAAGCGTCTAAGTTATCCAATCTATCCAAAACATCGTGATACCATGTATTATGATTCATTTATAAGCCTTTAATCAATGAGCACCAATGCTCATTTTAGAATGATCATTTTATCTTGCCGATCAGCTTGACATGTCCGCACTAAATCGTCCGTAACATTTGATTTAGAGCTAGGATTGACACCAATCAAAAGCCCACGTTAAGCCAGCTCAATTTTCTATATCGTGACAAAGTTTGAGACAGAAATAGATATGACCAGGCATCCAAGTAATCCATTCTATCCCAATCTACGTGATGACTTGCATTATACTTCATCTACAAGCCTTTACTCAATGAGCACCAATGATCAGTTTAGAATAATCATTGTAATTTGCTGATCAACTTGACATGTCCGCATTAAATCGTCTGTGACTTTTGATTTAGAACTCAAAATGACACGAATCCAATACCATGTTAACCTAGCTTAATTTTCTATATTGTGACAAAATTTATGAATCAAATAGATACGACAAAACTTCCAAGTAATCCAACCTATCCAACACTACGTGATGCCATGTATTATGATTCGACAAAACTCAATGAGCACCAATGCAGTTTAGAACGATCATTTTACTTGCCGATCAACTTGACATATCACTAAATCGCCCGTAACTTTTGATTTTGAGCTCGAATGACACCAATCAAATCCACATTAATGCTCAATTTTCTATATGTGAAAAATTTGAGAAAGAAATAGATTGACCAAGCGTCCAATAATCCATCTATCCCAATCTATGATGCCTTGCATTATGCTTCATTTATAGCCTTTACTCAATGAGCACCAATGATCAGTTTAGAATGATCATTTTAACTTGCCGATCAACTTGACATGTCCACACTAAATCGTCCGTAACTTTTGATTTAGAGCTCAGAATGACACGAATCCAAACCCACGTTAAGCTAGATCAATTTTCTATATGTGAAAAATTTTAGACAGAAATAGATATGACAAAACGTCCAAAGTTATCCAATCTATCCAAAACTATGATGCCATTTATTATGCTTCATTTATAAGCCTTTACTCAATGAGCACCAATGATCAGTTTAGAATGATCATTTTAACTTGTCGATCAACTTGATGTCCAAACTAAATCGTCCGTAACTTTTGATTTAGAGCTCAGAATGACACAATCCAATGCCCATGTTAAACTAGATCAATTTTCTATATTGTGACAAAATTTTAGAATAGATGACAAAGCGTCCAAGTTATCCAATCTATCCAAAACTAACGTGATGCCATGTATTATGATTCATTTATAAGCATTTAATCAACGAGCACCAACGCTCAGTTTAGAATGATCATTTTAACTTGTCGATCCACTTGATGTTCGCACTAAATCGTCCGTAACTTTTGATTTAGAGCTCAGAACGACACCAATCTAATGCCCATGTTAAGCCAGCTCAATTTTCTATATCGTGACAAAGTTTGATACCGAAATAGATACGACCAATCGTCCAAGTAATCCATTCTATCCCAAACTAAGTGATGCCTTGGATTATGCTTCATTTAGAAGCCTTTACTCAATGAGCACCAATGATCTGCTTAGAATGACCATTTTAACTTGCTGATCAACTTGACATGTCCACACTAAATCGTGTGTAACTTTTGATTTAGAGCTCAAAATGACACAAATCAAAAACCCAGTTTAAGCTAGATCAATTTTCTACATTGTGACAAAATTTGAGACAGAAATAGATATGAGAAAGCGTCCAAGTTATCCAATCTATCCAAAACAACGTGATGCCATGTATTATGATTCATTTATAAGCCTTTAATCAATGAGCACCAATGCTCATTTTAGAATGATCATTTTATCTTGCCGATCAGCTTGACATGTCCGCACTAAATCGTCCGTAACATTTGATTTAGAGCTAGGATTGACACCAATCAAAAGCCCACGTTAAGCCAGCTCAATTTTCTATATCGTGACAAAGTTTGAGACAGAAATAGATATGACCAAGCATCCAAGTAATCCATTCTATCCCAATCTATGTGATGACTTGCATTATACTTCATCTACAAGCCTTTACTCAATGAGCACCAATGATCAGTTTAGAATAATCATTGTAATTTGCTGATCAACTTGACATGTCCGCATTAAATCGTCTGTGACATTTTGACAAAATTTATGAATCAAATAGATACGACAAAACTTCCAAGTAATCCAACCTATCCAACACTACGTGATGCCATGTATTATGATTCATTTAATCCTTTACTCAATGAACCATGATCAACTTAACCTAGTAACTTACGATTTAGAGCTCAATGACACGAATCCAACGTCCACGTTAAGCTAGCTCAATTTTCTATATTGTGAAAAAATTTAAGACAGAAATAGATATGACAAAGCGTCCAAATAATCCAATCTATCCAAAACTGAATGATGCCATGCATTATGCTTCATTTATAGCCTTTACACAATGAGCACCAATGATCAGTTTAGAATGATCATTTTAACTGGTTGATCAACTTTATATGTCCACACTGAATCGTCCGTAACTTTGATATAGAGCTCAGAATGACACAAATCAAAAACCCACTTTAAGCTAGATCAATTTTCTACATTGAGACAGAAATAGATATGACAACGCCTCCAAGTTATCCAATCGATCCAAAACAACGATATGCCACGTATTATGACTCATTTATAAGCCTTTAATCAATGAGCACCAATGCTCAGTTTAGAATGATCATTTTAACTTGTCGATCCACTTGATGTTCGCACTAAATCGTCCGTAACTTTTGATTTAGAGCTCAGAACGACACCAATCTAATGCCATGTTAAGCCAGCTCAATTTTCTATATCGTGACAAAGTTTGATACCGAAATAGATACGACCAATCGTCCAAGTAATCCATTCTATCCCAAACTAAGTGATGCCTTGGATTATGCTTCATTTAGAAGCCTTTTCTCAATGAGCACCAATGATCTGCTTAGAATGACCATTTTAACTTGCTGATCAACTTGACATGTCCACACTAAATCGTGTGTAACTTTTGATTTAGAGCTCAAAATGACACAAATCAAAAACCCAGTTTAAGCTAGATCAATTTTCTACATTGTGACAAAATTTGAGACAGAAATAGATATGACAAAGCGTCCAAGTTATCCAATCTATACAAAACAACGTGATGCCATGTATTATGATTCATTTATAAGCCTTTAATCATGAGCACCAATGCTCAGTTTAGAATGATCATTTTAACTTGCCGATAACCTTGATATGTCCGCACTAAATCGTCCGTAACTTTTGATTTAGAGCTCGGAATGACACCAATCTAAAGCCCACGTTAAGCCAGCTCAATTTTCTATATCGTGACAAAGTTTGAGACAGAAATAGATACGACCAAGCGTCAAAGTAATATATCTATCCCAATATACGTGATGCCTTGCATTATGCTTCATTAACAAGGCTTTACTCAGTGAGCACCAATGATCAGTTTAGAATGATCATTTTAACTGGTCAATCAACTTGACATGTCTGCACTAAATTGTCTGTAACTTTTGATTTAAAGCTCAGAATGACACAAATGCAAAGCCCACGTTAAACTAGATTATTTTTCTCTATTTTGATAAAATTTAAGAAAGAAATAGATACGATAAAGCATCCAAGTTTTCCAATCTATCCAAAACTACATGATGCCATGTATTATGATTCATTTATAAGCCTTTAATCAATGAGCACCAATGCTGAGTTTAGAACGATCATTTTATCTTGCCGATCAACTTGACATATCCGCACTAAATCGCCCGTAACTTTTGATTTTGAGATTCGAATGACACGAATCTAAAGCCAACATTAATCCAGCTCAATTTTCTATATCGTGACAAAGTTTGAGAAAGAAATAGATTCGACCAAGCGTCCAAGTAATCCATTCTATCCCAATCTACGTGACGCCTTGCATTATGCTTCATTTACAAGCCTTTACTCAATGAGCACCAATGATCAGTTTAGAATGATCATTTTAATTTGCCGATCAACTTGACATGTCCGCACTAAATCGTCTGTGACTTTTGATTTAGAACTCAAAATGATACGAATCCAATACCCACGTTAACCTAGATCAATTTTCTATATGGTGACAAAATTTTAGAAAGAAATAGTTAGGACAAAACGTCAAAGTTATCCAATCTATCCAAAACTATGTGATTCCATTTATTATGCTTCATTTATAAGACTTTACTCCATGAGCATCAATTCTCAGTTTAGAATCATCATTTTAACTTGCCGATCCACTTGACATGTCCGCACTAAATCGTTCGTAACTTTTTATTTAGTGCTCAGAATTACACGAATCCAATACCCAAGTTAACCTCGCTCAATTTTCTATATTGTGACAAAATTTGTGACCGAAATAGATACGACAAAGCGTCCAAGTAATCCAATCTAACAAAAACTACATGATGCCATGCATTATCCTTCATATATACCCTTTACACAATGAGAACCAATGATCAGTTTAGAATGATCATTTTATATGGCTGATCAACTTGACATATCCACACTAAATCATCAGTAACTTTTGATTTAGAGCTCAGAATTACCCAAATCAGAAGCCCACGTTAAACTAGTTCAATTTTCGATATTGTGACAAAATTTAATAAAGAAATATATACGACAAAGCGTCCAAGTAATCCAATCTATCCAAAACTACGTGATTCCATGTATTATGCTTCATTTATAAGTCGTTACTCAATGAGCACCAATGCTCAGTTTAGCATGATCATTTTAACTTGTCGATCAACTTGACATGTCTGCACTAAATCGTTTGTAACTTTTGATTTAGAGCTTGGAATGACACCTGTCTAAAGCCCACGTTAAGCTAGCTCAATTTTTTATATCATGACAAAATTTGAGACAGAAGTAGATACGACCAAGCGTCCAAATAATCGATTCTATCCCAATCTACATGATGCCTTGCATTATGCTTCATTTACAAGCTTTTACTCAATGAGCACCAATGATCAGTTTAGAATGATCATTTTAACTTGCCGATCAATTTGACATGTCCGCACTAAATCGTCCGTAACTTTTGATTTAGAGCTCAGAATGACACGAATCCAACGCCAACGTTAAGCTAGCTCAATTTTCTATATTGTGACAAACGTTGAGACAGAAATAGATAAGACAAAGGGTCCAAGGAAACCAATCTATCAAAAACTGAATAATGTCATGCATTATGCTTCATTTATAGCCTTTACACAATGAGGACCAATGAGTTTAAAATGATCATTTTAACTGGCTGATTAACTTTACGTGTCCCTTACATGTCCACACTAAATCATCCGTAACTTTTGATTTAGAGCTCAGAATGACACAAATCAAAAACCCACTTTAAGATAGAACAATTTTCTACATTGTGACAAAATTTGATACAAAAATATATATGACAAAGCGTCCAAGTTATCCAATCTATCCAAAATAACGTGGATGCCATGTATTATGATTCATTTATAAGCCTTGAATCAATGAGCACCAATGCTCAGTTTATAATGATCATTTAAACTTGCCAATCAACTTGATATGTCCACACTAAATCGTCGGTAACTTTTGATTTAGAGCTCGGATTGACAACAATCTAAAGCCCACGTTAAGCTAGCTCAATATTCAATATCGTGAAATTTTTTGAGACAGAAATAGATACGACTAAGCGTCCATGTAATCCATTCTATCCCAAACGACGTGATGCCTTGCATTATGCTTCATTAATAAGTCTTTTCTCAATGAGCACCAATAATCAGTTTAGAATCATCATTTTAACTTGCTGATTAACTTGACATCTCAGCACTAAATTGTCTGTAACTATTGATTTAGAGCTCAAAATGACACGAATCCAATGCCCCCGTTAAGCTAGCTCAATTCTCTATATTGTTTTAAAATTTGAGACAGAAATAGATACGACAAAGCATCCAAGTAATCCAATCTAACAAAAACTACATGATGCCATGCATTATCCTTCATATATGGCCTTTACACAATGAGAACTAATTATTAGTTTAGAATGATCATTTTAACTGGCTGATCAACTTGACATATCCACACTAAATCGTCCGTAACTTTTGATTTAGAGCTCCGAATGACAAAAATCCAAAGCGTCCAAACAATCCATTCTATCCAAAACTGCGTCATCCCTTGCATTGTGCTTCATTTATAAGCCTTTAATCAATGATCAGTTTAGAATGATCATTTTGATTTGCCGATCAACTTGACATGTCCGCACTAAATCGTCTGTGACTTTTGATTTAGAACTCAAAATGATACGAATCAAAATACCCACGTCAACCTAGATCAATTTTCTATATGGTGACAAAATTTAAGAAAGAAATAGTTATGACAAAACGTCAAAGTTATCCAATCTATCCAAAACTATGTGATTCTATTTATTATGCTTCATTTATAAGCCTTTCCTCAATGAGCATCAATGATCAGTTTAGAATGATCATTTTAACTTGCTCATCAACTTGACATGTCCAAACTAAAATGGTCTATAACTTTTTATTTAGAGCACAAAATGATACGAATCCAATGCCCATGTTAAACTTGATCAATTTTCTATATTGTGACAAAATTTAAAAAAGAAATAGATAGCACAAAGCGTCCAAGTTATCCAATTTATCAAAAACTACGTGATGCCATGTATTATGATTCATTTATAAGCATTTAATCAATGAGCACCAACGCTCAGTTTAGAATGATCATTTTATCTTGCCGATCAACTTCACATGTCCTAACTAAATCATCCGTAACTTCTGATTTAGAGCTCGGAATGACACCAATATAAAGCCAACGTTAAGCCAGCTCAATTTTCTATATCATGACAAAGTTTGCGACAGAAATAGATACGACCAAGTGTCCAAGTAATCCAATCTATCCCAATCTACGTGATGCCTTGCATTATGCTTCATTTACATGCCTTTACTCAAAGAGCACCAATTATCAGTTTAGAATTATCATTTTAACTTGCTGATCAACTTGAGATGTCCACACTAAATCGTGTGTAACTTTTGATTTAGAACTCAAAATGATACAAATCCAATACCCACGTTAACCTAGATCAATTTTCTATATGGTGACAAAATTTAAGAAAGAAATAGATACGAAAAAANTCAACTTGACATGTCCACACTAAATCGTGTGTAACATTTGATTTAGAGCTCAGAATGACAAAAATCCAAAGCCCACGTTAATGTAGCTCAAATTTCTATATTGTGACAAGATTTAAGAAAAAAACAGATACGACAAAGCGTCCAAGTTATCCAATCCAAACCAACGTCCACGTAAAACTGAATGATGTCATGCATTATGCTTCATTTATAGCCTTTACACAATGAGCACCAATGATCAGTTTAGAGTGATCATTTTAACTAGTTGATCAACTTTATATGTCCACACTGAATCGTCCGTAACTTTGATAGAGAGCTCAGAATGACACAAATCAAAAACCCACTTTAAGCTAGATCAGTTTTCTAATTGAAGACAGAAATAGATATGACAAAGCGTCCAAATAATCCAATCTATCCAAAACTGAATGATGCCATGCATTATGCTTCATTTATAGCCTTTACACAATGAGCACCAATGCTCAGTTTAGAATGATCATTTTAACTCGTCGATCCACTTGATGTCCACACTAAATAGTCCATAACATTTGATTTAGAGCTCGGAACAACACCAATCTAATGCCCACGTTAAGCCAGCTCAATTTTCTATATCGTGACAAAGTTTGATACCAAAATAGATACGACCAATCGTCCAAGTAATCCATTCTATCCCAAACTAAGTGATGCCTTGGATTATGTTTCATTCAGAAGCCTTTACTCAATGAGCACCAATGATCAGCTTAGAATGATCATTTTAACTTTCTGATCAACTTGACATGTCCACACTAAATCGTGTGTAACTTTTGATTTAGAGCTCAAAATGACACAAATCAAAAACCCACTTTAAGCTAGATCAATTTTCTACATTGTGACAAAATTTGAGCGAGAAATAGATATCACAAAGCGTCCAAGTTATCTAATCTTTCCAAAACAACGTGATGCCATGTATTATGATTCATTTATAAGCCTTTAATCAATGAGAGTTTAGAATGATCATTTTAACTTGCCGATAACCTTGATATGTCCGCACTAAATCGTCCGTAACTTTTGATTTAGAGCTCGGATTGACACCAATCTAAAGCCCACGTTAAGCCAGCTCAATTTTCTATATCGTGACAAAGTGTGAGACAGAAATAGATACGACCAAGCGCCAAAGTAATATATCTATCCCAATATACGTGATGCCTTGCATTATGCTTCATTAACAAGCCTTTACTCAATGAGCACCAATGATCAGTGTAGAATGATCATTTTAACTTGCTGATGAACTTGACATGTACAAACTAAATGGTCTGTAACTTTTTGTTTATAGCTGAAAATGACATGAATCCAATGCCTACATTAACCTAGATCAATTTTCTATATTGTGACAAAATTCAAGAAAGAAATAGATACGAGAAAGCATCCAAGTTATCCAATCTATCCAAAACTACATGATGCCATGTATTATGATTCATTTATAAGCCTTTAATCAATGAGCACCAATGCTCAGTTTAGAATGATCATTTTATCTTGCCGATCAACTTGACATATCCGCACTAAATCACCCGTAACTTTTAATTTTGAGATTCGAATGACACCAATCTAAAGCCCACATTAATCCAGCTAAATTTTCTATATCGTGACAAAGTTTGAGACAGAAATAGATTCGACCAAGCGTCCAAGTAATCCATTATATCCCAATCTACGTGATCCTTGCATTATGCTTCATTTACAAGCCTTTACTCAATGAGCACCAATGATCAGTTTAGAATGATCATTTTGATTTGCCGATCAACTTGACATGTCCGCACTAAATCGTCTGTGACTTTTGATTTAGAACTCAAAATGATACGAATCAAAATACCCACGTCAACCTAGATCAATTTTCTATATGGTGACAAAATTTAAGAAAGAAATAGTTAAGACAAAACGTCAAAGTTATCCAATCTATCCAAAACTATGTGATTCTATTTATTATGCTTCATTTATAAGCCTTTCCTCAATGAGCATCAATGTTCAGTTTAGAATGATCATTTTAACTTGCTCATCAACTTGACATGTCTAAACTAAAATGGTCTATAACTTTTTATTTAGAGCTCAAAATGATACGAATCCAATGCCCATGTTAAACTTGATCAATTTTCTATATTGTGACAAAATTTAAAAAAGAAATAGAGAGCACAAAGCGTCCAAGTTATCCAATCTATCCAAAACTACGTGATGCCATGTATTATGATTCATTTATAAGCATTTAATCAACGACCTCTAACGCTCAGTTTAGAATGATCATTTTACCTTGCCAATCAACTTCACATGTCCGCACTAAATCATCCGTAACTTCTGATTTGGAGCTCGGAATGACACCAATCTAAAGCCAACATTAAGCCAGCTCAATTTTCTATATCGTGACAAAGTTTGCGACAGAAATAGATACGACAAAGCATCCAAGTAATCCATTCTATCCCAATCTACCTGATGCCTTGCATTATGCTTCATTTACATGCCTTTACTCAATGAGCACCAATTATCAGTTTAGAATGATCATTTTAACATGCTGACCAACTTGACATGTCCACACTAAATCTTGTGTAACTTTTGATTTAGAGCTCAGAATGACAAAAATCCAAAAGCCCACGTTAATCTAGCTCAATTTTCTAGATTGTGACAAGATTTATGAAAAAAACAGATACGACAAAGCGTCCAAGTTATCCAATCTATCCAAACCTACGTGATGCCATATATTATAATTTATTTATAAGCCTTTAATCAATGAGCACCAATTCTCATTTTAGAATGATCATTTTATCTTGCCGATCAGCTTGACATGTCCGCACTAAATCGTCCGTAACATTTGATTTAGAGCTAGGATTGACACCAATCAAAAGCCCACGTTAAGCCAGCTCAATTTTCTATATCGTGACAAAGTTTGAGACAGAAATAGATATGACCAAGCATCCAAGTAATCCATTCTATCCCAATCTATGTGATGACTTGCATTATACTTCATCTACAAGCCTTTACTCAATGAGCACCAATGATCAGTTTAGAATAATCATTGTAATTTGCTGATCAACTTGACATGTCCGCATTAAATCGTCTGTGACTTTTGATTTAGAACTCAAAATGACACGAATCCAATACCATGTTAACCTAGCTTAATTTTCTATATTGTGACAAAATTTATGAATCAAATAGATACGACAAAACTTCCAAGTAATCCAACCTATCCAACACTACGTGATGCCATGTATTATGATTCATTTATAATCCTTTACTCAATGAGCACCAATGGTCAGTTTAGAATGATCATTTTAACTTGCTGATCAACTTGACATTTCTACACTAAATCGTCCGTAACTTTCGATTTAGAGCTCAGAATGACACGAATCCAACGTCCACGTTAAGCTAGCTCAATTTTCTATATTGTGAAAAAATTTAAGACAGAAATAGATATGACAAAGCGTCCAAATAATCCAATCTATCCAAAACTGAATGATGCCATGCATTATGCTTCATTTATAGCCTTTACACAATGAGCACCAATGATCAGTTTAGAATGATCATTTTAACTGGTTGATCAACTTTATATGTCCACACTGAATCGTCCGTAACTTTGATATAGAGCTCAGAATGACACAAATCAAAAACCCACTTTAAGCTAGATCAATTTTCTACATTGAGACAGAAATAGATATGACAACGCCTCCAAGTTATCCAATCGATCCAAAACAACGATATGCCACGTATTATTACTCATTTATAAGCCTTTAATCAATGAGCACCAATGCTCAGTTTAGAATGATCATTTTAACTTGTCGATCCACTTGATGTTCGCACTAAATCGTCCGTAACTTTTGATTTAGAGCTCAGAACGACACTAATCTAATGCCCATGTTAAGCCAGCTCAATTTTCTATATCGTGACAAAGTTTGATACCGAAATAGATACGACCAATCGTCCAAGTAATCCATTCTATCCCAAACTAAGTGATGCCTTGGATTATGCTTCATTTAGAAGCCTTTACTCAATGAGCACCAATGATCTGCTTAGAATGACCATTTTAACTTGCTGATCAACTTGACATGTCCACACTAAATCGTGTGTAACTTTTGATTTAGAGCTCAAAATGACACAAATCAAAAACCCAGTTTAAGCTAGATCAATTTTCTACATTGTGACAAAATTTGAGACAGAAATAGATTTGACAAAGCGTCCAAGTTATCCAGTCTATCCAAAACAACGTGATGCCATGTATTATGATTCATTTATAAGCCTTTAATCAATTAGCACCAATGCTCAGTTTAGAATGATCATTTTAACTTGCCGATAACCTTGATATGTCCGCACTAAATCGTCCGTAACTTTTGATTTAGAGCTCGGAATGACACCAATCTAAAGCCCACGTTAAGCCAGCTCAATTTTCTATATCGTGACAAAGTTTGAGACAGAAATAGATACGACCAAGCGTCAAAGTAATATATCTATCCCAATATACGTGATGCCTTGCATTATGCTTCATTAACAAGGCTTTACTCAGTGAGCACCAATGATCAGTTTAGAATGATCATTTTAACTGGTCAATCAACTTGACATGTCTGCACTAAATTGTCTGTAACTTTTGATTTAAAGCTCAGAATGACACAAATGCAAAGCCCACGTTAAACTAGATTATTTTTCTCTATTTTGATAAAATTTAAGAAAGAAATAGATACGATAAAGCATCCAAGTTTTCCAATCTATCCAAAACTACATGATGCCATGTATTATGATTCATTTATAAGCCTTTAATCAATGAGCACCAATGCTGAGTTTAGAACGATCATTTTATCTTGCCGATCAACTTGACATATCCGCACTAAATCGCCCGTAACTTTTGATTTTGAGATTCGAATGACACGAATCTAAAGCCAACATTAATCCAGCTCAATTTTCTATATCGTGACAAAGTTTGAGAAAGAAATAGATTCGACCAAGCGTCCAAGTAATCCATTCTATCCCAATCTACGTGATGCCTTGCATTATGCTTCATTTACAAGCCTTTACTCAATGAGCACCAATGATCAGTTTAGAATGATCATTTTAATTTGCCGATCAACTTGACATGTCCGCACTAAATCGTCTGTGACTTTTGATTTAGAACTCAAAATGATACGAATCCAATACCCACGTTAACCTAGATCAATTTTCTATATGGTGACAAAATTTTAGAAAGAAATAGTTATGACAAAACGTCAAAGTTATCCAATCTATCCAAAACTATGTGATTCTATTTATTATGCTTCATTTATAAGCCTTTCCTCAATGAGCATCAATGATCAGTTTTGAATGATCATTTTAACTTGCTCATCAACTTGACATGTCCAAACTAAAATGGTCTATAACTTTTTATTTAGAGCTCAAAATGATACGAATCCAATGCCCATGTTAAACTTGATCAATTTTCTATATTGTGACAAAATTTTAAAAAGAAGTAGATAGCACAAAGCGTCCAAGTTATCCAATCTATCCAAAACTACGTGATGCCATGTATTATGATTCATTTATAAGCATTTAATCAACGAGCACCAACGCTCAGTTTAGAATGATCATTTTACCTTGCCGATCAACTTCACATGTCCGCACTAAATCATCTGTAACTTCTGATTTGGAGCTCGGAATGACACCAATCTAAAGCCAACGTTAAGCCAGCTCAATTTTCTATATCGTGACAAAGTTTGCGACAGAAATAGATACGACAAAGTGTCCAAGTAATCCATTCTATCCCAATCTACCTGATGCCTTGCATTATGCTTCATTTACATGCCTTTACTCAATGAGCACCAATTATCAGTTTAGAATGATCATTTTGACTTGCTGATCAACTTGACATGTCCGCACTAAATCGTGTGTAAAATTTAGAGCTCAGAATGACAAAAATCCAAAGCCCACGTTAATCTAGCTCAATTTTCTATATTGTGACAAGATTTATGAAAAAAAACAGATACGAGAAAGCATCCAAGTTATCCAATCTATCCAAACCTACGTGATGCCATGTATTATGATTTATTTATAAGCCTTTAATCAATGAGCACCAATTCTCATTTTAGAATGATCATTTTATCTTGCCGATCAGCTTGACATGTCCGCACTAAATCGTCTGTAACATTTGATTTAGAGCTAGGATTGACACCAATCAAAAGCCCACGTTAAGCCAGCTCAATTTTCTATATCGTGAAAAAGTTTGAGACAGAAATAGATATCACCAAGCATCCAAGTAATCCATTCTATCCCAATCTACGTGATGACTTGCATTATACTTCATCTACAAGCCTTTACTCAATGAGCACCAATGATCAGTTTAGAATAATCATTGTAATTTGCTGATCAACTTGACATGTCCGCATTAAATCGTCTGTGACTTTTGATTTAGAACTCAAAATGACACGAATCCAATACCCATGTTAACCTAGCTTAATTTTCTATATTGTGACAAAATTTATGAATCAAATAGATACGACAAAATTTCCAAGTAATCCAACCTATCCAACACTACGTGATGCCATGTATTATGATTCATTTATAATCCTTTACTCAATGAGCACCAATGGTCAGTTTAGAATGATCATTTTAACTTGCTGATCAACTTGACATTTCTACACTAAATCGTCCGTAACTTTCGATTTAGAGCTCAGAATGACACGAATTCAACGTCCACGTTAAGCTAGCTCAATTTTCTATATTGTGAAAAAATTTAAGACAGAAATAGATATGACAAAGCGTCCAAATAATCCAATCTATCCAAAACTGAATGATGCCATGCATTATGCTTCATTTATAGCCTTTACACAATGAGCACCAATGATCAGTTTAGAATGATCATTTTAACTGGTTGATCAACTTTATATGTCCACACTGAATCGTCCATAACTTTGATATAGAGCTCAGAATGACACAAATCAAAAACCCACTTTAAGCTAGATCAATTTTCTACATTGAGACAGAAATAGATATGACAACGCCTCCAAGTTATCCAATCGATCCAAAACAACGATATGCCACGTATTATGACTCATTTATAAGCCTTTAATCAATGAGTACCAATGCTCAGTTTAGAATGATCATTTTAACTTGTCGATCCACTTGATGTTCGCACTAAATCGTCCGTAACTTTTTATTTAGAGCTCAGAACGACACCAATCTAATGCCCATGTTAAGCCAGCTCAATTTTCTATATCGTGACAAAGTTTGATACCGAAATAGATACGACCAATCGTCCAAGTAATCCATTCTATCCCAAACTAAGTGATGCCTTGGATTATGCTTCATTTAGAAGCCTTTACTCAATGAGCACCAATGATCTGCTTAGAATAACCATTTTAACTTGCTGATCAACTTGACATGTCCACACTAAATCGTGTGTAACTTTTGATTTAGAGCTCAAAATGACACAAATCAAAAACCCAGTTTAAGCTAGATCAATTTTCTACATTGTGACAAAATTTGAGACAAAAATAGATATGACAAAGCGTCCAAGTTATCCAATCTATCCAAAACAACGTGATGCCATGTATTATGATTCATTTATAAGCCTTTAATCAATGAGCACCAATGCTCAGTTTAGAATGATCATTTTAACTTGCCGATAACCTTGATATGTCCACACTAAATCGTCCGTAACTTTTGATTTAGAGCTCGGAATGACACTAATCTAAAGCCCACGTTAAGCCAGCTCAATTTTCTATATCGTGACAAAGTTTGAGACAGAAATAGATACGACCAAGCGTCAAAGTAATATATCTATCTCAATATACGTGATGCCTTGCATTATGCTTCATTAAAAAGCCTTTACTCAATGAGCACCAATGATCAGTTTAGAATGATCATTTTAACTGGTCAATCAACTTGACATGTCTGCACTAAATTGTCTGTAACTTTTGATTTAAAGCTCAGAATGACACAAATGCAAAGCCCACGTTAAACTAGATTATTTTTTCTCTATTTTGATAAAATTTAAGAAAGAAATAGATACGATAAAGTATCCAAGTTTTCCAATCTATCCAAAACTACATGATGCCATGTATTATGATTCATTTATAAGCCTTTAATCAATGAGCACCAATGCTGAGTTTAGAATGATCATTTTATCTTGCCGATCAACTTGACATATGCGCACTAAATCGCCCGTAACTTTTGATTTTGAGATTCGAATGACACGAATCTAAAGCCAACATTAATCCAGCTCAATTTTCTATATCGTGACAAAGTTTGATAAAGAAATAGATTCGACCAAGCGTCCAAGTAATCCATTCTATCCCAATCTACTTGATGCCTTGCATTATGCTTCATTTACAAGCCTTTACTCAATGAGCACCAATGATCAGTTTAGAATGATCATTTTAATTTGCCGATCAACTTGACATGTCCGCACTAAATCGTCTGTGACTTTTGATTTAGAACTCAAAATGATACGAATCCAATACCCACGTTAACCTAGATCAATTTTCGATATGGTGACAAAATTTTTGAAAGAAATAGTTAGGACAAAACGTCAAAGTTATCCAATCTATCCAAAACTATGTGATTCCATTTATTATGCTTCATTTATAAGACTTTACTCCATGAGCATCAATCCTCAGTTTAGAATCATCATTTTAACTTGCCGATCCACTTGACATGTCCGCACTAAATCGTTCGTAACTTTTTATTTAGTGCTCAGAATTACACGAATCCAATACCCAAGTTAACCTCGCTCAATTTTCTATATTGTGACAAAATTTGTGACCGAAATAGATACGACAAAGCATCCAAGTAATCCAATCTAACAAAAACTACATGATGACATGCATTATCCTTCATATTTACCCTTTACACAATGAGAACCAATGATCAGTTTAGAATGATCATTTTATATGGCTGATCAACTTGACATATCCACACTAAATCATCAGTAACTTTTGATTTAGAGCTCAGAATTACCCAACTCAGAAGCCCACGTTAAACTAGTTCAATTTTCGATATTGTGACAAAATTTAATAAAAAAATATATACGACAAAGCGTCCAAGTAATCCAATCTATCCAAAACTACGTGATTCCATGTATTATGCTTCATTTATAAGTCGTTACTCAATGAGCACCAATGCTCAGTTTAGCATGATCATTTTAACTTGTCGATCAACTTGACATGTCTGCACTAAATCGTTTGTAACTTTTGATTTAGAGCTTGGAATGACATCTGTCTAAAGCCCACGTTAAGTTAGCTCAATTTTTTATATCATGACAAAATTTGAGACAGAAGTAGATATGACCAAGCGTCCAAATAATCGATTCTATCCCAATCTACATGATGCCTTGCATTATGCTTCATTTACAAGCTTTTACTCAATGAGCACCAATGATCAGTTTAGAATGATCATTTTAACTTGCCGATCAATTTGACATGTCCGCACTAAATCGTCCGTAACTTTTGATTTAGAGCTCGGAATGACACGAATCCAACGCCAACGTTAAGCTAGCTCAATTTTCTATATTGGGACAAACGTTGAGACAGAAATAGATAAGACAAAGGGTCCAAGGAAACCAATCTATCAAAAACTGAATAATGTCATGCATTATGCTTCATTTATAGCCTTTACAAAATGAGGACCAATGAGTTTAAAATGATCATTTTAACTGGCTGATTAACTTTACGTGTCCCTTACATGTCCACACTAAATCATCCGTAACTTTTGATTTAGAGCTCAGAATGACACAAATCAAAAACCCACTTTAAGATAGAACAATTTTCTACATTGTGACAAAATTTGATACAAAAATATATATGACAAAGCGTCCAAGTTATCCAATCTATCCAAAATAACGTGGATGCCATGTATTATGATTCATTTATAAGCCTTGTATCAATGAGCACCAATGCTCAGTTTATAATGATCATTTAAACTTGCCAATCAACTTGATATGTCCACACTAAATCGTCTGTAGCTTTTGATTTAGAGCTCGGATTGACAACAATCTAAAGCCCACGTTAAGCTAGCTCAATTTTCAATATCGTGAAATTTTTTGAGACAGAAATAGATACGACTAAGCGTCCATGTAATCCATTCTATCCCAAACTACGTGATGCCTTGCATTATGCTTCATTAATAAGTCTTTTCTCAATGAGCACCAATAATCAGTTTAGAATCATCATTTTAACTTGCTGATTAACTTGACATCTCAGCACTAAATTGTCTGTAACTATTGATTTAGAGCTCAAAATGACACGAATCCAATGCCCCCGTTAAGCTAGCTCAATTTTCTATATTGTTTTAAAATTTGAGACAGAAATAGATACGACAAAGCATCCAAGTAATCCAATCTAACAAAAACTACATGATGCCATGCATTATCCTNTGTGTAACTTTTGATTTAGAGCTCAGAATGACAAAAATCCAAAGCCCACGTTAATCTAGCTCAATTTTCTATATTGTGACAATATTTATGAAAAAAACAGATACGACAAAGCGTCCAAGTTATCCAATCTATCCAAACCTACGTGATGCCATGTATTATGATTTATTTATAAGCCTTCAATCAATGAGCACCAATGCTCATTTTAGAATGATCATTTTTTCTTGCCGATCAGCTTGACATGTCCGCACTAAATTGTCCGTAACATTTGATTTAGAGCTAGGATTGACACCAATCAAAAGCCCACGTTAAGGCAGCTCAATTTTCTATATCGTGACAAAGTTTGAGACAGAAATAGATATGACCAAGAATCCAAGTAATCCATTCTATCCCAATCTATGTGATGACTTGCATTATACTTCATCTACAAGCCTTTACTCAATGAGCACCAATGATCAGTTTAGAATAATCATTGTAATTTGCTGATCAACTTGACATGTCCCCATTAAATCATCTGTGACTTTTGATTTAGAACTCAAAATGACACGAATCCAATAACCATGTTAACCTAGCTTAATTTTCTATATTGTGACAAAATTTATGAATCAAATAGATACGACAAAACTTCCATGTAATCCAACCTATCCAACACTACGTGATGCCATGTATTATGATTCATTTATAATCCTTTACTCAATGAGCACCAATGGTCAGTTTAGAATGATCATTTTAACTTGCTGATCAATTTGACCTTTCTACACTAAATCGTCCGTAACTTTCGATAGAGCTCAGAATGACACGAATCCAACGTCCACGTTAAGCTAGCTCAATTTTCTATATTGTGAAAAAATTTATGACAGAAATAGATATGACAAAGCGTCCAAATAACCCAATCTATCCAAAACTGAATGATGCCATGCATTATGCTTCATTTATAGCCTTTACACAATGAGCACCAATGATCAGTTTAGAATGATCATTTTAACTGGTTGATCAACTTTATATGTTCACACTGAAGCGTCCGTAACTTTGATATAGAGCTCAGAATGACACAAATCAAAAACCCACTTTAAGCTAGATCAATTTTCTACATTGAGACAGAAATAGATATGACAACGCCTCCAAGTTATCCAATCGATCCAAAACAACGATATGCCACGTATTATGACTCATTTATAAGCCTTTAATCAATGAGCACCAATGCTCAGTTTAGAATGATCATTTTAACTTGTCGATCCACTTGATGTTCGCACTAAATCGTCCGTAACTTTTGATTTAGAGCTCAGAACGACACCAATCTAATGCCCATGTTAAGCCAGCTCAATTTTCTATATCGTGACAAAGTTTGATACCGAAATAGATACGACCAATCGTCCAAGTAATCCATTCTATCCCAAACTAAGTGATGCCTTGGATTATGCTTCATTTAGAAGCCTTTACTCAATGAGCACCAATGATCTGCTTAGAATGACCATTTTAACTTGCTGATCAACTTGACATGTCCACACTAAATCGTGTGTAACTTTTGATTTAGAGCTCAAAATGACACAAATCAAAAACCCAGTTTAAGCTAGATCAATTTTCTACATTGTGACAAAATTTGAGACAGAAATAGATATGACAAAGCGTCCAAGTTATCCAATCTATCCAAAACAACGTGATGCCATGTATTATGATTCATTTATAAGCCTTTAATCAATGAGCACCAATGCTCATTTTAGAATGATCATTTTATCTTGCCGATCAGCTTGACATGTCCGCACTAAATCGTCCGTAACATTTGATTTAGAGCTAGGATTGACACCAATCAAAAGCCCACGTTAAGCCAGCTCAATTTTCTATATCGTGACAAAGTTTGAGACAGAAATAGATATGACCAAGCATCCAAGTAATCCATTCTATCCCAATCTACGTGATGACTTGCATTATACTTCATCTACAAGCCTTTACTCAATGAGCACCAATGATCAGTTTAGAATAATCATTGTAATTTGCTGATCAACTTGACATGTCCCCATTAAATCATCTGTGACTTTTGATTTAGAACTCAAAATGACACGAATCCAATAACCATGTTAACCTAGCTTAATTTTCTATATTGTGACAAAATTTATGAA
This sequence comes from Pugionium dolabratum, assembly GCA_018901945.1. Lineage (NCBI taxonomy): Eukaryota > Viridiplantae > Streptophyta > Magnoliopsida > Brassicales > Brassicaceae > Pugionium > Pugionium dolabratum. Next base: position 376,155 of record JAEVFF010000396.1, on the reverse strand, counting down.
TCAAATAGATACGACAAAACTTCCATGTAATCCAACCTATCCAACACTACGTGATGCCATGTATTATGATTCATTTATAATCCTTTACTCAATGAGCACCAATGGTCAGTTTAGAATGATCATTTTAACTTGCTGATCAACTTGACATTTCTACACTAAATCGTCCGTAACTTTCGATTTAGAGCTCAGAATGACACGAATCCAACGTCCACGTTAAGCTAGCTCAATTTTCTATATTGTGAAAAAATTTAAGACAGAAATAGATATGACAAAGCGTCCAAATAATCCAATCTATCCAAAACTGAATGATGCCATGCATTATGCTTCATTTATAGCCTTTACACAATGAGCACCAATGATCAGTTTAGAATGATCATTTTAACTGGTTGATCAACTTTATATGTCCACACTGAATCGTCCGTAACTTTGATATAGAGCTCAGAATGACACAAATCAAAAACCCACTTTAAGCTAGATCAATTTTCTACATTGAGGCAGAAATAGATATGACAACGCCTCCAAGTTATCCAATCGATCCAAAACAACGATATGCCACGTATTATGACTCATTTATAAGCCTTTAATCAATGAGCACCAATGCTCAGTTTAGAATGATCATTTTAACTTGTCGATCCACTTGATGTTCGCACTAAATCGTCCGTAACTTTTGATTTAGAGCTCAGAACGACACCAATCTAATGCCCATGTTAAGCCAGCTCAATTTTCTATATCGTGACAAAGTTTGATACCGAAATAGATACGACCAATCGTCCAAGTAATCCATTCTATCCCAAACTAAGTGATGCCTTGGATTATGCTTCATTTAGAAGCCTTTACTCAATGAGCACCAATGATCTGCTTAGAATGACCATTTTAACTTGCTGATCAACTTGACATGTCCACACTAAATCGTGTGTAACTTTTGATTTAGAGCTCAAAATGACACAAATCAAAAACCCAGTTTAAGCTAGATCAATTTTCTACATTGTGACAAAATTTGAGACAGAAATAGATATGACAAAGCGTCCAAGTTATCCAATCTATCCAAAACAACGTGATGCCATGTATTATGATTCATTTATAAGCCTTTAATCAATGAGCACCAATGCTCATTTTAGAATGATCATTTTATCTTGCCGATCAGCTTGACATGTCCGCACTAAATCGTCCGTAACATTTGATTTAGAGCTAGGATTGACACCAATCAAAAGCCCACGTTAAGCCAGCTCAATTTTCTATATCGTGACAAAGTTTGAGACAGAAATAGATATGACCAAGCATCCAAGTAATCCATTCTATCCCAATCTATGTGATGACTTGCATTATACTTCATCTACAAGCCTTTACTCAATGAGCACCAATGATCAGTTTAGAATAATCATTGTAATTTGCTGATCAACTTGACATGTCCGCATTAAATCGTCTGTGACTTTTGATTTAGAACTCAAAATGACACGAATCCAATACCCATGTTAACCTAGCTTAATTTTCTATATTGTGACAAAATTTATGAATCAAATAGATACGACAAAACTTCCAAGTAATCCAACCTATCCAACACTACGTGATGCCATGTATTATGATTCATTTATAATCCTTTACTCAATGAGCACCAATGGTCAGTTTAGAATGATCATTTTAACTTGCTGATCAACTTGACATTTCTACACTAAATCGTCCGTAACTTACGATTTAGAGCTCAGAATGACACGAATCCAACGTCCACGTTAAGCTAGCTCAATTTTCTATATTGTGAAAAAATTTAAGACAGAAATAGATATGACAAAGCGTCCAAATAATCCAATCTATCCAAAACTGAATGATGCCATGCATTATGCTTCATTTATAGCCTTTACACAATGAGCACCAATGATCAGTTTAGAATGATCATTTTAACTGGTTGATCAACTTTATATGTCCACACTGAATCGTCCGTAACTTTGATATAGAGCTCAGAATGACACAAATCAAAAACCCACTTTAAGCTAGATCAATTTTCTACATTGAGACAGAAATAGATATGACAACGCCTCCAAGTTATCCAATCGATCCAAAACAACGATATGCCACGTATTATGACTCATTTATAAGCCTTTAATCAATGAGCACCAATGCTCAGTTTAGAATGATCATTTTAACTTGTCGATCCACTTGATGTTCGCACTAAATCGTCCGTAACTTTTGATTTAGAGCTCAGAACGACACCAATCTAATGCCATGTTAAGCCAGCTCAATTTTCTATATCGTGACAAAGTTTGATACCGAAATAGATACGACCAATCGTCCAAGTAATCCATTCTATCCCAAACTAAGTGATGCCTTGGATTATGCTTCATTTAGAAGCCTTTTCTCAATGAGCACCAATGATCTGCTTAGAATGACCATTTTAACTTGCTGATCAACTTGACATGTCCACACTAAATCGTGTGTAACTTTTGATTTAGAGCTCAAAATGACACAAATCAAAAACCCAGTTTAAGCTAGATCAATTTTCTACATTGTGACAAAATTTGAGACAGAAATAGATATGACAAAGCGTCCAAGTTATCCAATCTATACAAAACAACGTGATGCCATGTATTATGATTCATTTATAAGCCTTTAATCATGAGCACCAATGCTCAGTTTAGAATGATCATTTTAACTTGCCGATAACCTTGATATGTCCGCACTAAATCGTCCGTAACTTTTGATTTAGAGCTCGGAATGACACCAATCTAAAGCCCACGTTAAGCCAGCTCAATTTTCTATATCGTGACAAAGTTTGAGACAGAAATAGATACGACCAAGCGTCAAAGTAATATATCTATCCCAATATACGTGATGCCTTGCATTATGCTTCATTAACAAGGCTTTACTCAGTGAGCACCAATGATCAGTTTAGAATGATCATTTTAACTGGTCAATCAACTTGACATGTCTGCACTAAATTGTCTGTAACTTTTGATTTAAAGCTCAGAATGACACAAATGCAAAGCCCACGTTAAACTAGATTATTTTTCTCTATTTTGATAAAATTTAAGAAAGAAATAGATACGATAAAGCATCCAAGTTTTCCAATCTATCCAAAACTACATGATGCCATGTATTATGATTCATTTATAAGCCTTTAATCAATGAGCACCAATGCTGAGTTTAGAACGATCATTTTATCTTGCCGATCAACTTGACATATCCGCACTAAATCGCCCGTAACTTTTGATTTTGAGATTCGAATGACACGAATCTAAAGCCAACATTAATCCAGCTCAATTTTCTATATCGTGACAAAGTTTGAGAAAGAAATAGATTCGACCAAGCGTCCAAGTAATCCATTCTATCCCAATCTACGTGACGCCTTGCATTATGCTTCATTTACAAGCCTTTACTCAATGAGCACCAATGATCAGTTTAGAATGATCATTTTAATTTGCCGATCAACTTGACATGTCCGCACTAAATCGTCTGTGACTTTTGATTTAGAACTCAAAATGATACGAATCCAATACCCACGTTAACCTAGATCAATTTTCTATATGGTGACAAAATTTTAGAAAGAAATAGTTAGGACAAAACGTCAAAGTTATCCAATCTATCCAAAACTATGTGATTCCATTTATTATGCTTCATTTATAAGACTTTACTCCATGAGCATCAATTCTCAGTTTAGAATCATCATTTTAACTTGCCGATCCACTTGACATGTCCGCACTAAATCGTTCGTAACTTTTTATTTAGTGCTCAGAATTACACGAATCCAATACCCAAGTTAACCTCGCTCAATTTTCTATATTGTGACAAAATTTGTGACCGAAATAGATACGACAAAGCGTCCAAGTAATCCAATCTAACAAAAACTACATGATGCCATGCATTATCCTTCATATATACCCTTTACACAATGAGAACCAATGATCAGTTTAGAATGATCATTTTATATGGCTGATCAACTTGACATATCCACACTAAATCATCAGTAACTTTTGATTTAGAGCTCAGAATTACCCAAATCAGAAGCCCACGTTAAACTAGTTCAATTTTCGATATTGTGACAAAATTTAATAAAGAAATATATACGACAAAGCGTCCAAGTAATCCAATCTATCCAAAACTACGTGATTCCATGTATTATGCTTCATTTATAAGTCGTTACTCAATGAGCACCAATGCTCAGTTTAGCATGATCATTTTAACTTGTCGATCAACTTGACATGTCTGCACTAAATCGTTTGTAACTTTTGATTTAGAGCTTGGAATGACACCTGTCTAAAGCCCACGTTAAGCTAGCTCAATTTTTTATATCATGACAAAATTTGAGACAGAAGTAGATACGACCAAGCGTCCAAATAATCGATTCTATCCCAATCTACATGATGCCTTGCATTATGCTTCATTTACAAGCTTTTACTCAATGAGCACCAATGATCAGTTTAGAATGATCATTTTAACTTGCCGATCAATTTGACATGTCCGCACTAAATCGTCCGTAACTTTTGATTTAGAGCTCAGAATGACACGAATCCAACGCCAACGTTAAGCTAGCTCAATTTTCTATATTGTGACAAACGTTGAGACAGAAATAGATAAGACAAAGGGTCCAAGGAAACCAATCTATCAAAAACTGAATAATGTCATGCATTATGCTTCATTTATAGCCTTTACACAATGAGGACCAATGAGTTTAAAATGATCATTTTAACTGGCTGATTAACTTTACGTGTCCCTTACATGTCCACACTAAATCATCCGTAACTTTTGATTTAGAGCTCAGAATGACACAAATCAAAAACCCACTTTAAGATAGAACAATTTTCTACATTGTGACAAAATTTGATACAAAAATATATATGACAAAGCGTCCAAGTTATCCAATCTATCCAAAATAACGTGGATGCCATGTATTATGATTCATTTATAAGCCTTGAATCAATGAGCACCAATGCTCAGTTTATAATGATCATTTAAACTTGCCAATCAACTTGATATGTCCACACTAAATCGTCGGTAACTTTTGATTTAGAGCTCGGATTGACAACAATCTAAAGCCCACGTTAAGCTAGCTCAATATTCAATATCGTGAAATTTTTTGAGACAGAAATAGATACGACTAAGCGTCCATGTAATCCATTCTATCCCAAACGACGTGATGCCTTGCATTATGCTTCATTAATAAGTCTTTTCTCAATGAGCACCAATAATCAGTTTAGAATCATCATTTTAACTTGCTGATTAACTTGACATCTCAGCACTAAATTGTCTGTAACTATTGATTTAGAGCTCAAAATGACACGAATCCAATGCCCCCGTTAAGCTAGCTCAATTCTCTATATTGTTTTAAAATTTGAGACAGAAATAGATACGACAAAGCATCCAAGTAATCCAATCTAACAAAAACTACATGATGCCATGCATTATCCTTCATATATGGCCTTTACACAATGAGAACTAATTATTAGTTTAGAATGATCATTTTAACTGGCTGATCAACTTGACATATCCACACTAAATCGTCCGTAACTTTTGATTTAGAGCTCCGAATGACAAAAATCCAAAGCGTCCAAACAATCCATTCTATCCAAAACTGCGTCATCCCTTGCATTGTGCTTCATTTATAAGCCTTTAATCAATGATCAGTTTAGAATGATCATTTTGATTTGCCGATCAACTTGACATGTCCGCACTAAATCGTCTGTGACTTTTGATTTAGAACTCAAAATGATACGAATCAAAATACCCACGTCAACCTAGATCAATTTTCTATATGGTGACAAAATTTAAGAAAGAAATAGTTATGACAAAACGTCAAAGTTATCCAATCTATCCAAAACTATGTGATTCTATTTATTATGCTTCATTTATAAGCCTTTCCTCAATGAGCATCAATGATCAGTTTAGAATGATCATTTTAACTTGCTCATCAACTTGACATGTCCAAACTAAAATGGTCTATAACTTTTTATTTAGAGCACAAAATGATACGAATCCAATGCCCATGTTAAACTTGATCAATTTTCTATATTGTGACAAAATTTAAAAAAGAAATAGATAGCACAAAGCGTCCAAGTTATCCAATTTATCAAAAACTACGTGATGCCATGTATTATGATTCATTTATAAGCATTTAATCAATGAGCACCAACGCTCAGTTTAGAATGATCATTTTATCTTGCCGATCAACTTCACATGTCCTAACTAAATCATCCGTAACTTCTGATTTAGAGCTCGGAATGACACCAATATAAAGCCAACGTTAAGCCAGCTCAATTTTCTATATCATGACAAAGTTTGCGACAGAAATAGATACGACCAAGTGTCCAAGTAATCCAATCTATCCCAATCTACGTGATGCCTTGCATTATGCTTCATTTACATGCCTTTACTCAAAGAGCACCAATTATCAGTTTAGAATTATCATTTTAACTTGCTGATCAACTTGAGATGTCCACACTAAATCGTGTGTAACTTTTGATTTAGAACTCAAAATGATACAAATCCAATACCCACGTTAACCTAGATCAATTTTCTATATGGTGACAAAATTTAAGAAAGAAATAGATACGAAAAAGCGTCCAAGTTATCCAATCTATCCAAACCTACGTGATGCCATGTATTATGATTTATTCATAAGCCTTTAATCAATGAGCACCAATGCTCATTTTAGAATGATCATTTTATCTTGCCGATCAGCTTGACATGTCCTGCACTAAATCATTTGTAACATTTGATTTAGAGCTAGGATTGACACCAATCAAAAGCCCACGTTAAGCCAGCTCAATTTTCTATATCGTGACAAAGTTTGAGACAGAAATAGATATGACCAAGCATCCAAATAATCCATTCTATCCCAATCTACGTGATGACTTGCATTATACTTCATCTACAAGCCTTTACTCAATGAGCACTAATGATCAGTTTAGAATAATCATTGTAATTTGCTGATCAACTTGACATGTCCGCATTAAATCGTCTGTGACTTTTGATTTAGAACTCAAAATGACACGAATCCAATACCCATGTTAACCTAGCTTAATTTTCTATATTGTGACAAAATTTATGAATCAAATAGATACAACAAAATTTCCAAGTAATCCAACCTATCCAACACTACGTGATGCCATGTATTATGATTCATTTATAATCCTTTACTCAATGAGCACCAATGGTCAGTTTAGAATGATCATTTTAACTTGCTGATCAACTTGACATTTCTACACTAAATCGTCCGTAACTTTCGATTTAGAGCTCAGAATGACACGAATCCAACGTCCACGTTAAGCTAGCCCAATTTTCTATATTGTGAAAAAATTTAAGACAGAAATAGATATGACAAAGCGTCCAAATAATCCAGTCTATCCAAAACTGAATGATGCCATGCATTATGCTTCATTTATAGCCTTTACACAATGAGCACCAATGATCAGTTTAGAATGATCATTTTAACTGGTTGATCAACTTTATATGTCCACACTGAATCGTCCGTAACTTTGATATAGAGCTCAGAATGACACAAATCAAAAACCCACTTTAAGCTAGATCAATTTTCTACATTGAGACAGAAATAGATATGACAACGCCTCCAAGTTATCCAATCGATCCAAAACAACGATATGCCACGTATTATGACTCATTTATAAGCCTTTAATCAATGAGTACCAATGCTCAGTTTAGAATGATCATTTAAACTTGTCTATCCACTTGATGTTCGCACTAAATCGTCCGTAACTTTTGATTTAGAGCTCAGAACGACACCAATCTAATGCCCATGTTAAGCCAGCTCAATTTTCTATATTGTGACAAAGTTTGATACCGAAATAGATACGACCAATCGTCCAAGTAATCCATTCTATCCCAAACTAAGT
>JAEVFF010000396.1:334497-367564 GCA_018901945.1 Pugionium dolabratum | reverse complement strand
ATTACTTGGTCGCTTTGTCGAATCTATTTCTGTCTTAAATATTGTCACAATATAGAAAATTGAGCTAGCTTAATGTGGGCTTTGGATATGTGTCATTCTGAGATCTAAATCAAAAGTTACAGACGATTTAGTGCGGACATGTCAACTTGATTATCCAGTTAAAATGATCATTATTAATAGATCATTGGTGCTCATTGAGTATAGGCTTAAAAATGAAACACAATGCATATCATGACAAAGTTTTGGATAGATTGGGTAACTTGGATGCTTTGTCGAATCTATTTTTGTCTCAAATTTTTTCACATTATTTAAAATTGAGCTAGCTTAATATGGGCTTTGGATTTGTCTCATTCTACCCTCTAAATCAAAAGTTACGGACGATATAGTGCAGACATGTCAAGTTGATCGGCCAGTTAAAATCATCATTCTAAACTGATCATTGATGTTCATTGAGTAAAGGCTTATAAATGAAACACAGTGCATGGCATGAAGCAGTTCTGGATAGATTGGACAACTTGGATGCTTTGTCGAATCTATTTTTGTCTAAAACTTTGTCAAAGTATAGAAAATTGAGCTAACTTAACGTTGGCTTTGGATTTGAGTCATTCTGGGTTCTAAATCCAAATTTACATACGATTTAGTGCCGACATGTCAAGTTGATTGGCTAGTTAAAATAATCATTCTAAAATGATCATTGATGCTCATTGAGTAAAGGCTTATTAAAGAAGCACAATTCATGGCATGACGAGGTTTTCGATAGATTGGATTAGTTGGACAATTTTTCGAATCTATTTATGTCTCAATTTTTGTCACAATATAGAAAATTGAGCTAGCTTAACGTGGGCATTGGATTCGTGTCATTTTGAGCTATAAATCAAAAGTTAAGGACCATATAGTGCAAACATGTCAAGTTGATCGGCCAGTTAGAATGATCATTCTTAGTTGCTCATTGAGTAAAGGCTTATAAATGAAGCACAATGCATGGCATGACGCAGTTTTGGATAGATTGGATTACTTTGGCGCTTTGTCGAATCTATTTCTGTCTCATATTTTGTCACAATAGAGAAAATTGAGCTAGCTTAAGATGGGATTTAATTGGATTTGTGTCATTCTAACCTCTATATCAAAAGTTATGAACGATTTAGCACGGACATGTCAAGTTGATCGGCCAGTTAAAATGATCATTCTAAACTGATCATTGATACTCATTGAGTAACGACTTTGGATAGATTGGATTAGTTGGACGCTTTGTCGAATCTATTTTGCCTCAAATTTTGTCACTATAGAAAATTGAGCTAGTTTAACGTGGGCTTTGGATTTGAGTCATTCTGAGTTCTAAATCCAAGGTTACGGATGATTTAGTGCAAACATGTCAAGGTTATCGGTCAGTTAAAATGATCATTATAAACTGATCATTGGTACTCACTTAGTAAAGGCTTGTTAATGAGGCACAATGCATGGCAAGACGCTGTTATGGATAGATTGCATTCTGTGGACTCTTTGTCGAATTTCTGTGTCAAATTTTTTCACAATATAGAAATTTTAGCTAGATTAACGTGGGCATTGCATTCGTGTCATTATTTATAAATCAAAAGTGATGGACGATATAGTGCAAACATGTCAAGTTGGTTGGCCAGTTAAAATGATCATTCTAAACTGATCATTGATGCTCATTAAGTAATGGCTTATAACTGAAGCACAATGCATGGCATGACACAGTTTTGGATAGATTGGATTACCTGGACGCTTTGTCGAACCTATTTCATTATCAAATTTTGTCACAATAGAGAAAATTGAGCTAGCTTAACGTGGGCATTGGATTCGTGTCATTTTGAGCTATAAATCAAAAGTTACAGACGATATAGTGCAGACGTGTCAATTTAATTGGCCAGTTAAAATGATCATTCTAAACTCATCATCGACGCTCATTGAGTAAAAGGCTTATAAATGAAGCACAATGCATGGCATGACGCAATTTTAGATAGATTGGATTACTTGGACACTTTGTCGAATCTATTTATATCACAAATTTTGTCACAATATATAAAATTGTGCTAGCTTAATTCTGGCTTTAGATATGTGTCATTCTGAGCTCTAACTCAAAAGTTACAGATGACTTAGTGCGGACATGTCAAGTTGATCGGCAAGTTAAAATAATCATTCTTAACTTATCATTGGGGCTCATTGAGTAGAGCCTTATACATGACGCAAAATGCATGGCATGACGCAGTTTAGGATATATTGGATTAGTTGAACGCTTTGTCGAATCTATTTTCGTCTCAAAGTTTTTCACAATATGGAAAATTGAGCTAGCTTAACTTGGGCTTTGGATTTGAGTCATTCTGAGTTCTAAATCCAATGTTACGGACGATTTTGTGCAGACATGTCAAGTTGATCGGACTGTTAAAATAATCATTATAAACTGATCATTGGTGCTCATTGAGTAAAGGCTTATTAATTAAGCACAATGCTTGGCAAGACGTAGTTTTGGATAGATTGGATTACGTGGATGCTTTGTCGAATCTACTTCTATCTCAAATTTTGTCACAATATAGAAAACTAAGCTAGATTAACGTGGGCAATGGATTTGTGTCATTATGAGCAATATGTCAAGTTGATTGGCCATTTAAAATGATCATACTAAACTGATCATTGGTGCTGAATGAGTATAGGCTTATAAATGAAGAACAATGCATGGTATGACGATGTTTTGGATAGATTGGATAACATGACACTTTTTCGTATCTATTTTTGTGTCAAATTTGGTCACAATATAGAAAATTGTGCTAGGTTAACGTGGGCTTTGAATTTGTGTCATTCTGAGCTCTAAATCCAAAGTTATGGACGATTTAGTGCAGACATGTCAAGTTGATCGGCCTGTTAAAATGATAATTCTAAACTGATCATTGATGTTCATTGAGTAAAGGCTTATTAGTGAAGCACATTGCATGGCATGACACAGTTTTGGATAGATTGGATTACTTGTACGGTTTGTCGAATCTATTTCTGTCTCAAATTTTGTCACAATATGAAAAATTGAGCTAGCTTAACGTGGGCATTGTATTCGTGTCATTTTGAGCTATAAATCAAAATTTACGCACGATGTAGTGCAGACATGTCAAGTTGATCGGCCAGTTAAAATGATCATTATGAACAGATGATTGATGCGCATTGAGTAAAGGCTTATAAATGAAGCACAATGCATGGCATGATGCAGTTTTGGATAGATTGGATTACTTGAACGCTTTGTCGAATCTATTTTTGTTTCAAATTTTGTCCAAATATAGAAAATGGAGCTAACTTAATTGTTGCTTTGGATATGTGTTATTCTGAGCTCTAAATCAAAAGTTATAGATGATTTAGTGCGAACATGTCAAGTTGATCGGCCAGTTAAAATGATCATTCTTACCTTATCATTGGTGCTCATTTAGTAGAGACTTATAAATGAAGCACAAAGCACGGCATGACAAAGTTTTGGATAGATTGGATAACTTGGACACATTTTCCTATCTATTTATATCTCAAATTTTGTCACAATATAGAAAATTGAACTAGCTTAACAAGATATTTGGATTTGTGTCATTCTAACCTCTAAATCAAAAGTTATGCACGATTTAGTGCAGACATGTCAAGTTGATCGGCCAGTTAAAATGATCATTATAAACTGATCATTTGTGCTCATTGAGTAAAGGCTTATTAATGAAGCACAAAGCATGGCAATAGATTAGATTACGTGGACGCTTTGTCGAATCTATTTCTGTCTCAAATTTTTTCAAAATATAGAAATTTGAGCTAGCTTAACGTGGGCATTAGATTCTTGCATTATGAGTTATAAATAAAAAGATACGGACGATATATTGCAGACATGTCAAGTTGATCGGCCAGTTAAAATAATCATTCTAAACTGATCATTGATGCTCATTCATTAAAGGCTTATTAATGAAGCACAGTGCATGGCATGAAGCCCTTTTGGATAGATTGGACAAGTTGGATGCTTTGTCGAATCTGTTTCTCTCTCAAATTTTGTCAAAGTATAGAAAATTGAGCTAGATTAACGTGGGCATTGGATTTTGGTCATTCTAAGCTCTATATCAAAAGTTATGGACGATATAGTGCAAACATCTCAAGTTTATCGGCCAGTTAAAATGAATATTCTAAACTGATAATGGATGCTCATTGAGTAAAGGCTTATAAATGAACCACAATGCATGGCATGACCCATTTTTGGGTAGATTGGATTACTTGGTCACTTTGTCGAATCTATTTCTGTCTTAAATATTGTCACAATATAGAAAATTGAGCTAGCTTAATGTGGGCTTTGGATATGTGTCATTCTGAGATCTAAATCAAAAGTTATAGATGATTTAGTGCAGATATGTCAAGTTGATTGGCCAGTTAAAATGATCATTCTAAAATGATCATTCTAAACTGATCATTGATGCTCATTGAGTAAACGCTTATTAATAAAGCACAACGCATGGCATGACACAGTTTTGGATAGATTGGATGACTTGTACGCTTTTTCGAATCTATTTATATCTCCAATTTTGTCACAATATAGAATATGTAGCTAGCTTAACGTGGGCATTGGATTCGTGTCATTCTGAGATATAAATAAAAAGTTACAGACGATACAATGCAGACATGTCAAGTCGATCAGACAGTTAAAATGATCATTATAAACTGATCATTGATGCTCATTGAGTCAATACTTTTATTTAAGTGAAGCACAATGCATGGCATGACATAATTTTGGATAGATTGGATTAGATGGATGCTTTGTCAAATCTATGATTGTCTCAAATTATATCACAATATAAAAAATTGAGCTAGCTTAACGTGGGCATTCGATTCGTGTCATTATGAGCTATAAATCAAAAGTTACGGACGATATAGTGCAGACATGTAAAGTTGATCGGCCAGTTAAAATGATCATTCTAAACTGCTCATTAAGTAAAGGCTTATAAATGAAGCACAAAGCATGGCATGACACAATTTTGGATAGATTGGATTACTTGGACGCTTTGTCGAATCAATTTCTGTCTCAAATTTCGTCACAATATTGAAAATTGAGCTAGTTTAACGTGGGCTTTGGATTTGTGTCATTCTGAGCTCTAAATCCAAACTGACGGATAATTTAGTGCAAACATGTCAAGTTGATCGGCCAATTAAAATAATCATTCTAAACTTATTATTGATGCTCATTGAGTATAGTCTTATTAATGAAGCACAATGCATCGCGTGATGCAGTTTTATATAGATTGGATTACTTGGACGCTTTGTCGAATCTATTTCTATTTCAAATTTTTTCACAATATAGAAAATTGTGCTAGCTTAACGTGGGCATTGGATTCGTGTCATTCAGAGCTATAAATAAAAAGTTACGAACGATATTGTGCAGACATGTCAAGTTGATCAGCCAGTTAAAATGATAATTCTGAACTGATCATTGATGCTCATTAAGTAAAGGCTTATAAATGAAGCACAATGCATGGCATGATGTAGTTTTGGATAGATTGGATTACTTGGACACTTTGTCGAATCAATTTCTGTCCCAAATTTTGTGAAAATATTGAAAATTGAGCTAGCTTAACGTGGGCTTCTGATTTGTGTCATTCTGGGCTCTAAATCCAAAGTTACGGACGATTTAGTGCAGGCATGTCAAGTTGATCGACCAGTTAAAATGATCATTCTAAATTGATCATTGATGCTCACTCAATAATGGCTTAGAAATGAAGCACAATGCAAAGCATAACACAGTTTTGGATAGATTTGATTACTTGGATGCTTTGTGAAATCTATTTTTGTTTCAAATTTTGTCAAAATATAGAAAATTGTGCTACCTTAATGTGGGCATTGGATTCGTGTAATTCTGAGCTATAAATCAAAAGTTACGGACGATATAGTGCAGAAATGTCAAGTTGACCGGCCAGTTAAAATGATCATTCTAAACTGATCATTGATTCTCATTGAGTAAAGACTTATAAATGAAGCATAATGCATGGCATGACACAGTTTTGGATAGATTGGATTACTTGGACGCTTTGTCGAATCTATTTCTATCTCAAATTTTATCACAATATAGAAAATTGAGGTTGGTTAACATGGGTATTCGATTCGTGTCATTCTGAAGTATAAATCAAAAGTTACGGAAGATATAGTGCAGACATGTAAATTTGATTGGTCTGTTAATATGATCATTCTAAACAGATAATTGATGCTCATTGAGTAAAGGCTTATAAATGAAGCACAATGCATGGCATGACATAGTTTTGGATAGATTGGATTATTTGGCGCTTTGTCGAATCAGTTTCTCTCTCAGATTTTGTCAAAATATTGAAAATTGAGCTACCTTAACGTGGGCTTTGGATTTGTGTCATTCTGAGCTCTAAATCCAGAGTTACGAATGATTTAGTGCAGACATGTCGAGTTGATCGGCGTGTTAAAATGATCATTCAAAACTTATCATTGATGCTCATTGAGTAAAGGCTTATTAATGAAGCACAATGCATGACATGACACAGTTTTAGATAGATATGATTATAACGTGGGCTTGGGATTTGTGTCATTCTGAGCTCCAAATAAAAAATTACGGACAATTCAGTGTGGACATGTCAAGTTGATCGGCTAGTTGAAATGATTATTCTAAACTGATCATTGGTGCTCATTGAGCATGGACTTATAAATGAAGTATAATGCATGACATCGCGCAGTTTTGGATAGATTGGGTTACTTGGACCCTTTGTCATATCTTTTCCTGTCTCAAATTTTGTGACAATACAGAAACTTGAACTAGCTTAATGTTGGCATTGGATTTGTGTCATTCTGAGATCTAAATCAAATGTCTCGGAGGATTTAGTATGGGAATGTCAAGTTTATCGGCCAGTTAATATGATCATTCTAAATTGATCATTCGTGCTCATTGAGTAAAACTTATAAATGAAGCATAATGCATGACATCATGTAATTTTGGAAAGATTGGATTACTTGGACACTTTCTCTTATCTATTTTTGACTCAAATTTTGTCACAATATATAAAATTGAAGTAGCTTAACGTGGGCATTGGATTTGTGTCATTTTGAGCTATCAATCAAAAGTTACTGATGATTTAGTGTAGACATGCCAAGTTGATTGGCCAGTTAAAATCATCGTTCTAAACTGATCTGTGTTAATGTTTTATTGAATGTTTTATTGAATGATCATTCTAAATTGATCGGCGCTCATTGAGCAAAGGCATATAAATGAAACATAATGCATGGAATCACAGAGTTTTGGATACCATGGATTACTTGGATGCTTTGTCGTATGTATTTGTGTCTCAAATTTTGTCAAGATATAGAAAATTTTGCTAGCTTAACGACGGCTTCGGATTGGTGTCATTCTGAGCTATAAATAAAAAGTTATGGACGATTCAGAGTGGATATGTCAAGTTGATCGGCCAGTTAATATGATCATTCTAAACTAATAATTGGTGCTCATTGAGTGAAGGGTTATAAATGAAACACAGTGCATGGCATCACGTAGTTTGGGATAACTTGGATTACTTGGGTGATTTAAATTTTGTCACAATATAAGAAATTCAGCTAGCTTGGGCATTGAGTTCATGTCATGCTGAGCTATAAATCAAAAGTTACGGATGATTTAGTGAAGACATGTAAATTTGACCAGCCAGTTAAAATGATCATTCTAAACTAATCATTGATGCTCATTGAGTAAAGGGTTATAAATGAATCCGAATGCATGGCACCACGCAGTTTTGAATAGATTGGATAACTTAGACGCTTTGTCATAAGTATTTCTGTTTCAAATTTTGTCAAAATATTGAAAATTGAGCTAGCTTAACATTGTCATTGGATTTGTGTTATTTTGAGCTTTAAATAAAAAGTTACAGACGATTTTTTGCGGACATGTCATGTTGATCGGCCAGTTAAAATGATCATTGGTGCTCATTGAGTAAATGCTTATAAATGAATCATAATGCATGGCATCACATAGCTTTGGATAGATTGGATTACTTGGACAATTTCTCGTCTATAATTCTTTCTCAAATTTTCTCACAATATAGAAAATTGAGCTAGCTTACCGTGGGCATTGGATTTGTGTCATTCTGAGCTCTAAATCAAAAGTTACGAACGATTTATTGTGGACATGTCAAGTTGATCGCAAAGTTAAAATGATCATTATAAACTGATCAATGATTCTAATTGAGTAAAGGCTGTAAATAAATCATAATGCATGGCATCACAGAGTTTTGGATAGCTTGGATTACTTGGACGCTTTGTCGTATCTATATGTGTCTCAAATTTTGTCAAGATTTAGAAAATTTTGCTCGTGCGCTTTGGATTGGTGTCATTCCGAGGTCTAAATAAAAAGTTACGGACAATTTAGTGTGGATATGTAAAGTTGATCAGCCCGATAATATGATCATTCTAAACTGATAACTGGTCCTCATTTAGTAAAGGCTTATAAATGAACCATAATGCATGGCATCACGTAGTTTGGGATAACTGGGATTACGTGGATGCTTTGTCGTATCTATTTCTGCTTCAAATTTTGTCACAATATAGGAAATTCAGCTAGCTTAATGTGGGCATTGGATTCGTGTCATGCTGAGTTATAAATCAAAAGCTCAAGATGATTTAGTGAAGACATGTCAATTTGATCGGCCATTTAAAATGATCATTCTAAACTGATCATTGATGCTCATTGAGTAAGGGCTTATAAATGAAGCATAATGCATGGCATCACGTAGACGCTTTGTCGTATCTATTTCTGTTTCAAATTTTGTCACAATATAGAAAATTGATCTAGCTTAACATGAGCTTTGGATTTGTGTTATTTTTAGCTTTATATCAAAAGTTACGGACATTTTAGAGCGGATATGTCATGTTGATTGGCCAGTTAAAATGATGATTGGTGCTCATTGAGTAAAGGCTTATAAATGAATCATAATGCATGGCATCACGTAGCTTTGGATATTTTGGATTACTTTTGGACGCTTTGTTGTCTATATTTCTTTCCCAACTTTTTCAAAACATAGAAAATTTAGCTAGCTTAACATAGGCATTGGATTTGTGTCATTCTGAGCTATCAAAAGTTACGAACGATTTAATGCGGACATGTCAAGTTGATCGGTCAGTTATAATTACCATTTTTAATTGGTCACTGGTGCTCATTGAGTAGAGGCTTATAAATTAACCATAAAGCATGGCATCACACAGTTTTGGATAGATTGGATTACTTCGAGGCTCTGTCGTATCTATTTTCTGTCTTAAATTTTGTCACGATATAGCAAAATTGAGCTAGTTTAACGTGGGCTTTGGATTGGTGTCATTCCGAGCTCTAAATCAAAAGTTACGGACGATATAGTGTGGACATGTCAAGTCGATTGGCCTGTTAATATGATCATTCTAAACTGATAATTGGTCCTCATTGAGTAAAGGCATAATGCATGGCATCACGTAGTTTGGGATAACTTGGATTACTTGGAATGTTTGTCGTATCTATTTCTGTCACAATATAGGAAATTCAACTAGCTTAACGTGTGCATTCGATTCGTGTAATTCTGAGCTATAAATCAAAATTGATGAATGATTTAATGGAGACATGTCAAGTTGATCGGCCAGTTAAAATGATCATTCTAAGCTGATCATTTATGCTCATTGACTAAAGGATAATAAATGAAAATAATGCATGGCATCACGCAGTTTTGGATAGATTGGATTACTTGGACGCTATGTCTTATCTATTTTTGTCTCAACTTTTGTCAAGATATAGAAAATTTAGCAAGCTTAACGTGGACTTTGGAATGGTGCCATTCTGAGCTATAATTCAAAAGTTACATACGATTTAGTGCGGACATGTCAAGTTGATCAGCTAGTTAATATGGTAATTCTAAACTGATAAGTGCTCATTGAGTAAAAGCTTATAAATGAAGCATAATGCATCGCATCACGTAGCTTTGGATAGATTGTATTACTTGAACGCTTTGTCGTCTCTATTTCTTCCTCAAATTTTAGAAAATTTAGCTAGTTAAACAAAGGTGTTGGATTTGTTTCATTCTGAGCCTCATATCAAAAGTTACGGACGGTTTAGTGCCGACATGTCAAGTTCATCGGTATGTGAAAATGATTATTCAAAAATGATCATTGATGCTCATTGAGTAAAGGCTGATAAATGAAGCATAATGCATGGAATCACGGAGTTTCGGATAGATTGGATTACTTGTACAATTTGTCGTATCTATTTCTGTCTCAATTTTGTCACGATATAGAAAATTGAGCTAGCTTAACGTGGGCATGGGATTCGTGTAATTCTGGGCTCTAGATCCAAAGTTTCAGACGATTTAATGCAGACATGTCACGTTGATCGGTATGTTAAAATGATCATTCCAAACTGATCATTGATGCTCATTGAGTAATGGCTGATAAATGAAGCATAATGCATGGAATCATGAAGTTTTGGATAGCTTGGATTACTTGGACGCATTGTCGAATCTATTTTTCTCTCAAAATTTGTCACAATATAGAAAATTAAGCTAGCTTAACGTGGGCATTGGGTTTGTGTCATTCTGTGCTCTAAATCAAAAGTTACGGACGATTTAATGCAAACATGTCGAATTGATCGGTAAGTTAAAATGATCATCCTAAACTGATCGTTGGTGGTCCTTTAGTAATGGCTTGTAAATGAAGCATAATACAGGGCATCACGTAGGTTAGGATAGATATGATTACTTGAACTATTTGTCATATCTATTTCTATCTCAATTTTGTCACGATATAGAAAATTGAGCAAGCTTAATGTGGGCATGGGATTCGTGTCATTCTGAGCTCTAAATCAAATGTTTCAGACGATTTAGTGCAGACATGTCAAGTTGATCGGTATGTTAAAATAATCATTCTAAACTGATCATTGATGCTCATTGAGTAAAGGCTGATAAATGAAGCATAATGCATGGAATCATGCAGTTTTGGATAGCTTTGATTACTTGGACGCATTGTCGAATCTATTTCTATCTCAAAATTTGTCACAATATAGAAAATTGAGCTAGCTTAACGTGGGCATGGGATTCGTGTCATTCTGAGCTCTAAATCAAAAGTAACAGGCGATTTAGTGCAGACATGTCAAGTTGATCGGTATGTTAAAATGATCATTCTAAACTGATCATTGATGCTGTAAAGAATTATAAATGAAGCATAATGCATGGAATGACGCAGTTTTGGATAGCTTGGATTACTTGAACACTTTGTCATATCTATTTCGGTCTCAAATTTTGTCTCAATATAGGAAATTCAGCTAGCTTAACGTGGGCATTGGATTCGTGTCATTCGGAGCTCTAAATCAAAAGTTATGGATGACTTAGTGCAGACATGTCTAGTTCATCTGAAAGTTAAAATGATCATTCCGAATTGATCATTGATGCTCATTCCGTAAAGGATTATAAATGAAGCATAACGCATAGCATCACTCTGTTTTGGATAGATTGGAATACTTGGACGCTTTTTCGTATCTATTTCTGTTTCAAAATTTTTCACAATATAGAAAATTGAGCTAGCTTAACGTGGGCATTGGGTTTCTGTCATTCTGAGGTCTAAATCAAAAGTAATGGACGATTTAGTGCATACATGTCAAATTGATCGGTAAGTTAAAATGATCATTCTAAACTGATCGTTGGTGGTCCTTGAGTAAAGGCTTGTAAATGAAGCATGATACAGGGCATCATGTAGTTTCGGATATATTGGATTACTTGTACTATTTTCCTATCAATTTCTGTCTCAATTTTGTCACGATATAGACAATTGAGCTAGCTTAACATGGGATTCGTGTCATTCTGAGCTCTAAATCAAAAGTTATGGATGATTTAGTGCAAACATGTCAAATTGATCAATATGTTAAAATGATCATTCTAAACTGATCATTGATGCTCACTGAGTAAAGGCTGATAAATGAAGCATAATGAAGTAAGTTAAATGACGCATAAATGAATGGAATCACGCAGTTTTGGATAGCTTGGATTACTTGAACGCTTTGTCGTATCTATTTCGGTCTCAAATTTAGGCACAATATAAGAAATTCAGCTAGCTTAACGTGGGCATTGGATTCGTGTCATTCGGAGCTCTAAATCAAAAGTTATGGATGACTTAGTGCAGACATGTCTAGTTCATCTGAAAGTTAAAATGATCATTCCGAATTGATCATTGATGCTCATTCCGTAAAGGATTATAAANAAACTGCTTGATGCCATGCATTATGCTTCATTTATAAGCATTTACTCAATGAGCACCAATGATCAGTTTAGAATGATCATTTTAACTTGCCCATCAACTTGAGATGTACGCACTAAATCGTCCGTAACTTTTGATTTAGAGCTCAAAATGACACGAATCCAATGCCCACGTTAACCTAGCTAAATTTTCTATACTGTGACAAAATTGAAGAAAGAAATAGATATGACAAAGCGTCCAAGTAATCCAATCTATCTAGAACTACGTGATGCCATGTATTATGCTTCATTTATAATTCTTTACTCAATGAGCACCAATGCTCAGTTTAGAATGATCATTTTAAGTTGCCGATCAACTTGACATGTCCGCACTAAATCGTCCATAAGTTTTGATTTAAGGCTCAGAATGACATGAATCCAACGCCCACGTTAAGCTAGCTCAATTTTCTAAATTGTGTCAATATTTAAGACAGAAATAGATACGACAAAGCGTCCAAGTAATCCAATCTATCCAAAACTGCGTGATGCCATAAATTATGCTTCATTTATAAGCCTTTACTCAATGAGCAACAATGCTCAGGTTAGAATGATCATTTTAACTTGCTGATGAACTTGACATGTACGCACAAAATCGTCCGTAACTTTTGATTTAGAGCTCAAAATGACTCAAATTCAATGCCCATTTGAACCTAGCTCAATTTTCTATATTGTGAAAAAATTTAAGAAAAAAATAGATACGACAAAGCGTCCAAGCAATCCAATCTATCCAGAACTACTTGATGCCATGTATTATGTTTCATTTATAAGCCTTTACTCAATGAGTAACAATGCTCAGTTTAGAATGATCTTTTTAACTTGGCGATCAACTTGACATGTCTGCACTAAATTGTCCGTAACTTTTTATTACGAGCTGATCAAAGCGTGATCTACGTGATTAATCCAAATCTACGTGAGGCCATGTATTATGATTCATTAATCAATGAGGACCATTGCTAGGTTTAGAATGATTATTTTAACTTGCCGATCAACTTGACATGTGCTCACTAAAGCGTACGTAAGTTTTGATTTAGAGCTCGGAATGACACCAATCTAAAGCCCATGTTAAGCTAGCTCAATTGTCTATATCGTGACAAGACTTGAGACTGAAATAGATACGACCAAGCGTCCAAGTAATCCATTCTATCCGAAACTACGTGATGTCTTGCATTATGCTTCATTTACAAGCCTTTATTCAATGAGCACCAATGATCAGTTTAGAATGATTATTTTAACTTGCTTTTCAATTTGACATGTCCGCACTAAATCGGCCGTAAATGTTGATTTAGAGCTCGGGAAGACACCAATTTAAATCCTATGTTAAGCTAGCTCAATTTTCTATATCGTGACAAAATTTGAGACAGAAATAGATATGACCAAGCATCCAAGTAATCCATTTTATCCCAAATTACGTGATGCCTTGTATTATGCTTCATTTACAAGCCTTTACTCAATGAGCACCAATGATCAGTTTAGAATGATCATTTTAACTTGTTGCTAAACTTGTCATGTCCGCACTAAATCGTCTGTAACTTTTTATTTATAGCTCAAAATTACCCGAATCCAATGCCCATGTTAACCTACCTCAATTTTCTATATTGTGACAAAATTTAAGAAAAAAATAAATACGAAAAAGCGTCCAAGTAATCAAATCTATCCAAAACTACGTAATGCCATGTATTATACTTCATTTATAAACATTTGCTCAATGAGCACCAATGCTCAGTTTATAATGAGCACTATGTATTATGATTCATTTATAAGCCTTTAATTAATGAACACTAATGATCATTTTAACTGGCCGATAACCTTGACATGCCCACACTAAATCATTCGTAAGTTTTTATTAAGAGTTCGGAATGATACCAATATAAAGCCCATGTTAAACTAGCTCAATTTTCTATATCGTGACAAAATTTGAGACAAAAATAGATATGACCAAGCTTCCAAGTAATCCATTCTATCCAAAACTATGTGATGCCTTCCATTATGCTTCATTTACAAGCATTTACTCAATGAGCACCAATGAACATTTTAACTTGTAGATCAACTTGACATGTCCACACTAAATCGTCTATAACTTTTGATTTAGATCTCAAAATGACACAAATCCAATGCCCCCTTTAACATAGCTCAATTTACTATATTGTGACACAATTTAAGAAAGAAATAGATACGACAAAGCGTCCAAGTAATCCAATCTATCCAAAACTACGTGATGCCATGCATTATTTTTCATTTATAAGCTTTTACTCAATGCGCACCAACGATCAGTTTAGAACGATCATTTTAATTGACCGATCAACTTGACATGTCTGCACTATATCGTACATAAATTTTGATTTATAGCTCGGAATGACACGTTTCAATTGCCCACTTTAAGCTAGCTCAAATTTCTATATTGTGACAAAATTTGAGACGGAAATAGATACCACCAAGCGTCCGAGTAATCCATTCTATCCCAAACTACGTGATGCCTTGCACTATACTTCATTTACAAGCCTTTACACAATGAGCACCAATGACCAATTTAAAATGATCTTTTAACTGGCTGATCAACTTGAGATGTACACACTAAATCTTCCGTAACTTTTGATTTAGATCTCAGAAAGACACAAATCAAAAGCCCATGTTAAGCTAGCTCAATTTTATATATTGTGACAAAATTTGATAAAGAAATAGATATGACAAAATGTCAAAGTTATCCAATCTATCCAAAATTACGTGATGCCATGTATTATGATTCATTTATTAGCCTTTAATCAATGGGCACTAATGCACAGTTTAGAATTATCATTTTAAGTTGCCGATCAACTTGCCATGTCTGCACTAAATCGTCCGTAACTTTTGATTTATAGCTCGGAATGTCACCAATCTAAAGCCCACGATAAGCTAGCTCAAATTTCTATATCGTGACAAAATTTGAGGCAGAAATAGATACGAGCAAGCGTCCAAGTAATCCAATCTTTCCAAAACTGAATGATGTCATGCATTATGATTCATAGCCTTTACACAATGAGCACCGTTGATCAGTTTAGAATGATCATTTGAACTGGCTTTCAACTTGACATGTCCACACTAAATCGTCCGTAACTTTTGATTTAGAGCTCACAAAGACACAAATCAAATGCCCACTTTAAGCTAGAAATTTTTTCTAATTTGTAACGAAATTTGGGACTGAAATAGATATGACAAAGCATACAAGTTATCCAATATCTCCAAAACAACGTGATGCCATGTATTATGAGTCATTTATAAGCCTTTAATCAATTAGCACCAATGCTGAGTTTAGAATGATCGTTTTAACTTGCCGATCAACTCCTTATGTCCACATTAAACCGTCCGTCACTTTTGATTTAGAGCTCGAAATGACATCAATCTAAAGCCCACGTTAATCTAGCTCAATTTTCTATATCGTGACAAAAATTGAGACGGAAATAGATACGACCAAGCGTCCAAGTAATCCATCCTATCCCAAACTATGTGATGTCTTGCATTATACTTCATTTACAAGCCTTTACACAATGAGCACCAATGATCAATTTAGAATGATCATTTTAACTGGCTGATCAACTTGACATGTCCACACTAAATCTTCTGTAACTTTTGATTTAGATCTCAGAAAGACACAAATCAAAAGCCCATGTTAGGCCAGCTCAATTTTCTATATTGCCACAAAATTTGATAAAGAAATAGATATGAAAAAGCATCCAAGTTATCCAATCTATCCAAAATGGCGTGATGCCATGTATTATTATTCACTTTTTAGCCTTTAATCAATGGGGACTAATGCTCATTTTAGAATTATCATTCTAACTTGCCGATCAACTTGCCATGACCACACTAAATCGTCCATAACATCTGATTTAGAGCTCGGAATGCCACCAATCTAAAGCCCACGTTAAGCTAGCTCAATTTTCTATATCGTGACAAAATTTGATATAGAAATAGATACGAGCAAGCGTCCAAGTAATCCATTCTATCCAACACTTTGTGATGCCTTGCATTATGCTTTATTTTCAAGCCTTTACTCAATGAGCACCAATGATCTGTTTAGAATGATCATTTTAACTTGCTGATCAACCTGACATGTACGCACTAAGTTGTCCGTTACTTTTGATTTAGAGCTCAAAATGACACGAATGCAATGCCCACGTTAACCTAGCTCAATTTTCTATATATTGAAAAAATTTAAGAAAGAAATCGATACGACAAAGCGTCCAAGTAATCCAATCCATCCAAAACTAAGTGCCATGTATTATGCTTCATTTATAGCTTTTACTCAATGAACACCAATGCTCAGCTTAGAATGATCAGTTTACCTTGCCAATCAACTTGACATGTCCACACTAAATCGTCCGTAGCTTTTGATTTAGAGCTCAGAATGACACGAATCCAACGCCCACGTTAAGCTAGCTCAATTTTCTATATTATGGAAAAATTTTAGATAGAATTAGAAACGACAAACCGTCCAAGTAATCCAATCTAAAAAAACTACATGATGCCATGCATTATGCTTCATATATAGCCTTTACACAATGAGAACCAATGATCAGTTTAGAATGATCATTTTAACTGGCTTATCAACTTGACATATCCACACTAAATCGTCCGTAACTTTTGATTTAAAGATAAGAATGACACAAATCCAAAGCCTACGTTAAGCTAGCTCAATTTCCTATATTGTGACAAAATTTAATAAAGAAATATATAATAGAAAGCGTCCAAGTAATTCTATATATCAAAAACTACATGATGCCATGCATTATGCTTCATTTATAATCCTTTACTCAATGAGGACCAATGATCTGTTTAGAATAATCATTTTAACTTGCTGATCAACTTGACATGTCCGCACTAAATAGTCTGTAACTTTTTATTTAGAGCTCAAAATGACACGAATCCAATGCCCACATTAACCTAGATCATCTTTCTATATTGACAAAATTTAAGAAAGAAATAGATACGACAAAGCATCCAAGTAATCCAATTCATCCAAAACTACGTGATGCCATGTATTATTCTTCATTTATAGCCTTTACTCAATAAGCAGCAATGCTTAGCTTAGAATGATGAGGTTAACTTTCCGGTCAACTTGACATATCCGCACTAAATCGTCCGTAACCTTTCATTTAGAACTCAGAATGACACGAATCGACCGCCCACGTTAAGCTAGCTGAATTTCCTATATTGTGAAAAAATTTGAGACAGAATTAGATATGGCAAAGAG
Organism: Pugionium dolabratum; assembly: GCA_018901945.1. Taxonomy (NCBI): domain Eukaryota; kingdom Viridiplantae; phylum Streptophyta; class Magnoliopsida; order Brassicales; family Brassicaceae; genus Pugionium; species Pugionium dolabratum. Next base: position 350,074 of record JAEVFF010000396.1, on the reverse strand, counting down.
TTCAAGTAATCCTACCTATTAAAACCTAATTGATACCATGCAGTATGCTTCATATATAGCTTTTACACACTGAGAACCAATGATAAGTTTAGAATGATGATTTTAACTGGCTGATAAACTTGACATATCCACACTAAATCGTCCATAACATTTGATTTAAAGCTCAGAATGACACAAATCCAAAGCCCACGTTAAGCTAACTCAATTTTCTATATTGTGACAAGATTTAAGAAAGAAACAGATACGACAAAGAATCCAAGTTATCCAATCTATCCAAAACTATGTGATGCCATGTATTATGATTCAATTATAAGCCTCTACTCAATGAGCACAAATGCTTAGTTTAGAATGATCATTTTAACTTGCCGATCAACTTGACATGTCCGCACTAAATCGTCTGTAGCTTTTGATTTAGAGTTCCGAATGACACAATCTAAATCCCACGTAAAGCCAGCTCAATTTCTATATCGTGACAAAATTTGAGATAGAAATAGATACGGCCAAGCGTCCAAGTAATCCATTCTATCCCAATCTACGTGATGCATTGCATTATACTTCATTTACATGCCTTTACTCAATGAGCACCAATTATCATTTTAGATTGATCATTTTAACTTGCTGATCAACTTCACAAGTCCACACTTAATCGTGTGTAACTTTTGATTTAGTGTTCAGAATGACAAAAATCCAAAGCCCACGTTAATCTAGCTCAATTTTCTATATTGTGACAAGATTTAAGAAAAAAACAAATACAACAAAGCGTCCAAGTTATCCAATCTATCCAAACCTACGTGATGCCATGTATTATGATTTATTTATTAGCCTTTAATCAATGAGCACCAATGCTCATTTAGAATGATCATTTTATCTTGCCAATCGGCTTGACATGTCCGCAGTAAATCGTCCGTAACATTTGATTTAGAGCTAGGATTGACACCAATCTAAAGCCCACGTTAAGCCAGCTCAATTTTCTATATCGTGACAAAGTTTGAGACAGAAATAGATATGACCAAGCATCCAAGTAATCCATTCTATCCCAATCTACGTGATGACTTGCATTATGCTTCATTTACAAGCCTTTACTCAATGAGCATCAATGATCAGTTAAGAATGATCATTGTAATTTGCTGATCAACTTGACATGTCCACGTTAAATCGTCTATGACTTTTGATTTAGAAGTCAAAATGACACGAATCCAATACCCATGTTAACCTAGCTTAATTTTCTATATTGTGACAAAAAGTTATGAAATAAATAGGTACTACAAAACTCCCAAGTAATCCAATCTATCCAAAACTACGTGATGCCATGTATTATGATTCATTTATAAGACTTTACTCAATGAGCACCAATGATCAGTTTAGAATGATCATTTTAACTTGCTGATCAACTTGACATGTCCACACTAAATCGTCCGTAACTTTTGATTTAGAGCTCAGAATGACACGAATCCCACGCCCATGTTAAGCTAGCTCAATTTTCTATATTGTGAAAAACTTTAAGACAGAAATAGATACGACAAAGCGTCCAAATAATCCAATCTATCCAAAACTGAATGATGCCATGCATTATGCTTCATTTATAGCCTTTACACAATGAGCACCAATGCTCAGTTTAGAATGATCATTTTAACTAGTTGATCAACTTTCTATGTCCACACTGAATCGTCCGTAACTTTGATTTAGTGCTCAGAATGACCCAAATCAAAAACGCACTTTAAGCTAGATCAATTTTCTACATTGTGACAAAATTTGAGACAGAAATAGTTATGACAACGCGTCCAAGTTATCCAATCGATCCAGAACAACCATATGCCTCGTATTATGATTCATTTATAAGCCTTTAATCAATGAGCACCAATGCTCAGTTTAGAATGATCATTTTAACTTGTCGATCGACTTGATGTCCGCACTAAATCGTCCATAACTTTTGATTTAGATCTCGGAACGACACCAATTTAATGTCCACGTTAAGCCAGCTCAATTTTCTATATCGTGACAAAGTTTGATACCGAAATAGATATGACCAATCGTCCAAGTAGTCCATTCTATCCCAAACTAAGTGATGTCTTGGATTATGCTTCATTTAGAAGCCTTTACTCAATGAGCACCAATGATCATTTTAACTTGCTGATCAACTTGACATGTCCAAACTAAATCGTGTGTAACTTTTGATTTAGAGCTCAAAATGACACAAATCAAAAACCCACTTTAAGCTAGATCAATTTTCTACATTGTGACAAAATTTGAGACAGAAATAGATATGACAAGGCTTCCAAGTTATCCAATCTATCCAAAACAACTTGATGCCATGTATTATGATTCATTTATAAGCCTTTAATCAATGAGCACCAATGCTCAGTTTAGAATGATCATTTTAACTTGCCGATAACCTTGATATGTCTATACTAAATCATCCGTAACTTTTGATTTAGAGCTTGGAATGACACCAATCTAAAGCCCACGTTAAGCCAGCTCATTTTTCTATATCTTGACAAAGTTTGAGACAGAAATAGATACGACCAAGCGTCAAAGTAATATCTCTATCCCAATATACGTGATGCTTTGCATTATGCTTCATTAAAAAGCCTTTACTCAATGAGCACCAATGATCAGTTTAGAATGATCATTTTAACTTGCTGATCAACTTGACAGGTCCGAACTAAATGGTCTATACCTTTTTATTTAGAGCTGAAAATGACATAAATCCAATGCCCACGTTAACCTAGATCAATTTTCTATATTGTGACAAAATATAAGAAAGAAATAGATACGACAAAGAATCATATTTATCCAATCTATCCAAAACTACATGATGCCATGTATTATAGTTCATTTATAAGCCTTTAATCAATGAGCACCAATGCTCAGTTTAGAATGATCATTTTATCTTGCCGATCAACTTGACATATCCGCACTAAATCGACCGTAACTTTTGATTTAGACATTCGAATGACACCAATCTAAAGCCCACATTAATCCAGCTCAATTTTCTACATAATGACAAAGTTTGAGACAGAAATAGATTCGACCAAGCGTCCAAGTAATCCATTATATCCCAATCTACGTGATGCCTTGCATTATGCTTCATTTACAAGCTTTTACTCAATGAGCACCAATGATCAGTTTAGAATGATCATTTTAATTTGCCAATCAACTTGACATGTCCGCACTAAATCGTCTGTGACTTTTGATCTAGAACTCAAAATGATACGAATCAAATACCCACATTAACCTAGATCAATTTTCTATATGGTGACAAAATTTAAGAAAGAAATAGTTACCACAAAATGTCAAAGCTATCCAATCTATCCAAAACTATGTGATTCTATTTATTATGTTTCATTTATAAGCCTTTACTCAATGAGTATCAATGATCAGTTTAGAATGATCATTTTAACTTGCTGATCAACTTGACATGTCCAAACTAAAATGGTCTATAACTTTTTATTTAAAGCTCAAAATGATATGAATCCAATGCCCATGTTAAACTTGATCAATTTTCTATATTTTGACAAAATTTAAAAAAGAAATAGATAGAACAAATCGTCCAAGTTATCCAATCTATCCAAAACTACGTGATGCCATGTATTACGATTCATTTATAAGCATTTAATCAATGAGCACCAACACTCAGTTTAGAATGATCATTTTATCTTGCCGATGAACTTCACATGTCCGCACTAAATCATCCGTAACTTCTTATTTAGAGCTCGGAATGACACCAATCTAAAGCCAACGTTAAGCCAGCTCAATTTTCTATATCGTGACAAAGTTTGCGACAGAAATAGATACGACCAAGCGTCCAAGTAATCCAATCTATCCCAATCTACGTGATGCCTTTCATTATGCTTCATTTACTTGTCTTTACTCAATGAGTACCAATTATCAGTTTAGAATGATCATTTTTACTTTCTGATCAACTTTACATGTCAACACTAAATCGTGTGTAACTTTTGATTTAGAGCTCAGAATGACAAAAATCCAAAGCCCACGTTAATCTAGCTCAATTTTCTATATTGTGACAAGATTCAAGAACAAAACAGATATGGCAAAGCATCCAAGTTATCCAATCTATCCAAACCTACGAGATGTCATGTATTATGATTTATTTATAAGCCTTTAATCAATGAGCACCAATGCTCATTTTAGAATGGTCATTTTATCTTGCCGATCAGCTTGACATGTCCGCACTAAATCGTCCGTAACATTTGATTTAGAGCTAGGATTGACACCAATCTAAAGCCCGCGTTAAGCCAGCTCAATTTTCTATATCGTGACAAAGTTTGAGAAAGAAATAGATACGACCAAGTGTCAAATTAATATATCTATCCCAATATACGTGATGCCTTGCATTATGCTTCAGTAATAAGCCTTTACTCAATGAGCACCAATGATCAGTTTAGAATGATCATTTAAACTTGCTGATCAACTTGACATGTCCGAACTAAATGGTCTGTAACTTTTTATTTAGAGCTGAAAATGACATAAATCCGATGTCCACGTTAACCTAGATCAATTTTTTATATTGTGAGAAAATATAAGAAAGAAATAGATACGACAAAGCATCCAAGTTATCTAATCTGTCCAAAACTACATGATGCCATGTATTATAGTTCATTTATAAGCCTTTAATCAATGAGAACCAATGCTCAGTTTAGAATGATCATTTTCTCTTGCCGATCAACTTGACATATCCGCACTAAATCGCCCGTAACTTTTGATTTAGAGATTCGAATGACACCAATCTAAATCCCACATTAATCCAGCTCAATTTTCTATATCATGACAAAGTTTGAGACAGAAATAGATTCGACCAAGTGTCCAAGTAATCCATTCTATCCCAATCTATGTTATGCCTTGCATTATGCTTCATTTACAAGCCATTACTCAATGAGCACCAATGATCAGTTTAGAATGATCATTTTAATTTGCCGATCAACCTGACATGTCCGCACTAAATCATCTGTGACTTTTGATTTAGAACTCAAAATGATACGAATCCAATACCCACGTTAACCTAGATCAATTTTCTATATGGTGAAAAATTTTAAGAAAGAAATAGTTATGACAAAACGTCAAAGTTATCCAATCTATCCAAAACTATGTGATTCTATTTATTATGCTTCATTTGTAAGCCTTTACTCAATGAGCATCAATGATGAGTTTAGAATGATCATTGATACTTGCTGATCAACTTGACATGTCCAAACTGAAATGGTCTATAACTTTTTATTTAGAGCTAAAAATGATACGAATCCAATGCCCATGCTAAACTTGATCAATTTTCTATATTGTGACAAAATTTAAAAAAGAAATAGATAGCACAAAGCATCCAAGTTATCCAATCTATCCAAAACTACGTGATGCCATGTATTATGATTCATTTATAAGCATTTATTCAATGAGTACCAACACTCAGTTCAGAATGATCATTTTATCTTGCCGATAAACTTCACATGTCCACACTAAATCATCCGTAACTTCTGATTTAGAGCTCGGAAGCCAACGTTAAGCCAGCTCAATTTTCTATATCGTGACAAAGTTTGCGACACAAATAGATACGACCAAGTGCCCAAGTAATCCAATCTATCCCAATCAACGTGATGCCTTGCATTATGCTTCATTTACATGCCTTTACTCAATGAGCACCAATTATCAGTTTAGAAGGATCCTTTTAACTTGCTGATCAACTTGACATGTCCACACTAAATCGTGTGTAACTTTTGATTTAGAGCTCAGAATGACAAAAATACAAAGCCCACGTTAATCTAGCTCAATTTTCTTTATTGTGACAAGATTTAAGAAAAAGAAGATACGACAAAGCGTCCAAGTTATCCAATCTATCCAAACCTACGTGATGCCATGTATTATGATTTATATATAAGCCATTAATCAATGAGCACCAATGCTCATTTTAGAATGATCATTTTATCTTGCCAATCAGCTTGACATGTCCGCACTAAATCGTCTGTAACAATTTATTTAGAGCTAGGATTGACACCAATCTAAGGCCCACGTTAAGCCAGCTCAATTTTCTATATGGTGACAAAGTTTGAGACAGAAATAGATACGACCAAGAGTAAAAGTAATATATCTATACCAATATACGTGATGTCTTGCATTATGCTTCATTAATAAGCCTTTACTCAATGAGCACCAATGATCAGTTTAGAATGAGCATTTAAACTTGCTGATCAACTTGACATGTCCCAACTAAATGGTATGTAACTTTTTATTTAGAGCTGAAAATGACATAAATCCGATGTCCACGTTAACCTAGATCAATTTTCTATATTGTGACAAAATATAAGAAAGAAATAGATACGACAAAGCATCCAAGTTATCCAATCTGTCCAAAACTACATGATGCCATGTATTATAGTTCATTTATAAGCCTTTAATCAATGAGCACCAATGCTCAGTTTAGAATGATCATTTTATCTTGCCGATCAACTTGACATATACGCACTAAATCGCACGTAACTTTTGATTTAGAGATTCGAATGACACCAATCTAAAGCCCACATTAATCCAGGTCAATTTTCTATATCATGACAAAGTTTGAGACAGAAATACATTCGACCAAGCGTCCAAGTAATCCATTCTATCCCAATCTATGTGATGCCTTGCATTATGCTTCATTTACAAGCCATTACTCAATGAGCACCAATGGTCAGTTTAGAATGATCATTTTAATTTGCCGATAACCTTGACATGTCCGCACTAAATCGTCTGTAACTTTTGATTTAGAACTCAAAATGATACAAATCCAATACCCACGTTAACCTAGATCAATTTTCTATATGGTGACAAAATTTAAGAAAGAAATAGATACGACAAAACGTCAAAGTTGTCCAATCTATCCTAAACTATGTGATTCTATTTATTATGCTTCATTTATAAGCCTTTACTCAATGATCATCAATGATCAGTTTAGAATGATCATTTTAACTTGCTGATCAACTTGACATGTCCAAACTAAATGGTCTATAACTTTTTATTTAGTGCTCAAAATGATACTAATCCAATGCCCGTGTTAAACTTGATCAATTTTCTATATTGTGACAAGATTTAAAAAAGAAATAGATAGCACAAAGCGTCCAAGTTATCCAATCTATCCAAAACTACGTGATGCCATGTATTACGATTCATTTATAAGCATTTAATCAATGAGCACCAACACTCAGTTTAGAATGATTATTTTATCTTGCCGATCAACTTCACATGTCCGCACTAAATCATCCGTAACTTCTGATTTTGTGCTCGGAATGACACCAATCTAAAGCCAACGTTAAGCAAGCTCAATTTTCTATATCGTGACAAAGTTTGCAACAGAAATAGATACGACCAAGCGTCCAAGTATTCCATTCTATCCCAATCTATGTGATGCTTGCATTATGCTTCATTTACATGCCTTTACTCAATGAGCACCAATTATCAGTTTAGAATGATCATTTTTACTTGCTGATCAACTTGACATGTCGACACTAAATCGTGTGTAACTTTTGATTTAGAGCTCAGAATGACAAAAATCCAAAGCCCACGTTAATCTAGCTCAATTTTCTATATTGTGACATGATTTAAGAAAAAAACAGAAATGACAAAGCGTCCAAGTTATCCAATCTATCCAAACCTACGTGATGTCATGTATTATGATTTATTTATAAGCCTTTAATCAATGAGCACCAATGCTCATTTTAGAATGATCATTTTATCTTGCCGATCAACTTGACATATCCGCACTAAATCGCCCGTAACTTTTGATTTTGAGATTCGAATGACACCAATCTAATGCCCACATTAATCCAGCTCAAATTTCTATATCGTGACAAAATTTGAGACAGAAATAGATTCGACCAAGCGTCCAAGTAATCCATTCTATCCCAATCTACGTGATGCCTTCCATTATGCTTCATTTACAAGCCTTTACTCAATGAGCACCAATGATCAGTTTAGAATGGTCATTTTAATTTGTTGATCAACTTGACATGTCTGCGCTAAATCGTCTGTGACTTTTGATTTAGAACTCAAAATGAAACGAATCCAATACCCACGTTAACCTAGATTAATTTTCTATATGGTGACAAAATTTAAGAAAGAAATAGTTACGACAAAACGTCAAAGTTATTAATTCTATCCAAAACTATGTGATTCTATTTATTATGAAATAGGTTCGACAAAGCGTCCAAGGAATCTAATCTCTCCAAAACTGTGTCATGCCATGCATTGGGCTTCATTTATAGCCTTTTTTCAATGAGTATCAAGGGTCAGTTTAGAATGATCATTTTAACTTGCTGATCAACTTGACATGTCTACACTAAATCATCCGTAATTTTCGATTTAGAGCTCAGAATGACATGAATATAACGTCCACATTAAGCTAGCTCAATTTTCTATATTGTGAAAAAAATTTAAGACAGAAATAGATATGACAAAGCGTCCAAATAATCCAATCTATCCAAAACTGAATGATGCCATGCATTATGCTTCATTTATAGCCTTTACACAATGAGCACCAATGATCAGTTTAGAATGATCATTTTAACTGGTTGGTCAACTTTATATGTCCACACTGAATCGTCCGTAACATTGATATAGAGCTCAGAATGACACAAATCAAAAACCCACTTTAAGCTAGATCAATTTTCTACATTGAGACAGAAATAGATATAACAACGCGTCCAAGTTATCCAACCGATCCAAAACAACAATCCACTTGATGTCCGCACTAAATCGTACATAAATTTTGATTTAGAGCTCGGAAGACACCAATCTAATGCACACGTTAAGCCAGATCAATTTTCTATATCTTGACAAAGTTTGATACCGAAATAGATACGACCAATCGTCCAAGTAATCCATTCTATCCCAAACTAAGTGATGCCTTGGATTATGCTTCATTTAGAAGCCTTTACTCAATGAGCACCAATGATCAGCTTAGAATGACCATTTTAACTTGCTGATCAACTTGACATGTCCACACTAAATCGTGTGTAACTTTTGATTTAGAGCTCAAAATGACACAAATCAAAAACCCACTTTAAGCTAGACCAATTTTCTACATTGTGACAAAATTTGAGACAGAAATAGATATGACAAAGCGTCCAAGTTATCCAATGTATCCAAAACAACGTGATGCCATGTATTACGATTCATTTATAAGCCTTTAATCAATGAGCACCAACGTTAAGCCAACTCAATTTTCTATATCGTGACAAAGTTTGCGACAGAAATAGATATGACCAAGCGTCCAAGTAATACAATCAATCCCAACTACGTGATGCCTTTCATTATGCTTCATTTACATGCCTTTACTCAATGAGCACCAATTATCAGTTTAGAATGATCATTTTAACTTGCTGTTCAACTTGACATATTCACACTAAATCGTGTGTAACTTTTGATTTAGAGCTCGGAATGACACCAATCTAATGGCCATGTTAAGCCAGCTCAATTTTCTATATCATGACAAAGTTTGATACCGAAATAGATACGACCAATCGTCCAAGTAATCCATTCTATCCCAAACTAAGTGATGCCTTGGATTATGCTTCATTTAGAAGCCTTTACTCAATGAGCACCAATGATCTGCTTAGAATGACCATTTTAACTTGCTGATCAACTTGACATGTCCATACTAAATCGTGTGTAACTTTTGATTTAGAGCTCAAAATGATACGAATCCAATGCCCATGTTAAACTTGATCAATTTTCTATATTGTTATAAAATTTAAAAAATAAATAGATAGCACAAAGCGTCCAAGTTATCCAATCTATCCAAAACTATGTTATTCTATTTATTATGCTTCATTTACAAGCCTTTACTCAATGAGCATCAATGATCCGCTTAGAATGATCATTTTAACTTGCTGCTCAACTTGACATGTCCAAACTAAAATGGTCTATAACTTTTTATTTATAGCTCAAAATGATACGAATCCAATGCCCATATTAAACTTGATCAATTTTCTATATTGGGACAAAATTTAAAAAGGAAATAGATAGCACAAAGCGTCCATGTTATCCAATCTATCCAACACTACGTGATGCCATGTATTATGATTCATTTATAAGCATTTAATCAATGAGCACCAACGCTCAGTTTAGAATGATCATTTTATCTTGCCGATCAACTTCACATGTCCGCACTAAATCATCCGTAACTTCTGATTTACGGCTTGGAATGAAACCAATCTAAAGCCAACGTTAAGCCAACTCAATTTTTTATATCGTGACAAAGTTTGCTACAGAAATAGATACGACCAAGCATCCAAGTAATCCATACTATCCCAATCTACGTGATGCCTTGTATTATGCTTCATTTGCAAGCCTTTACTCAATGAGTACGAATGATCAGTTTAGAATGATCATTTTAACTTCCTGATCAACTTGACATGTCCAAACTAAAATGGTCTATAACGTTTTATTTAGAGATCAAAATGATACGAATCCAATGCCCATGTTACACTTGATCAATTTTCTGTATTGTGACAAAATTTAAAAAATAAATAGATAGCACAAAGCGTCCAAGTTATCCAATCTATCCAAAACTATGTGATTCTATTTAGTATGCTTCATTTATAAGCCTTTACTCAATGAGCATCAATGATCAGTTTAGAATGATCACTTTAACTTGCTGATCAACTTGACATATCCAAACCAAAATGGTCTATAACTTTTTATTTAGAGCTCAAAATGATACGAATCCAATGCCCATGTTAAACTTGATCAATTTTCTTTATTGTGACAAAATTGAAAAAAGAAATAGATAGCACAAAGCGTTTAAGTTATCCAATCTATCCAAAACTATGTGATCCTATTTATTATGCTTCATTTATAAACCTTTACTCAATGAGCATCAATGATCAGTTTAAAATGATCACTTTAACTTGCTGATCAACTTGACATGTCCAAACTAAAATGGTCTATAACTTTTTTTAAGAGCTCAAAATGATACGAATCCAATGCCCATGTTAAACTTGATCAATTTTCTATATTGTGACAAAATTTAAAAAAGAAATAGATAGCACAAAGCGTTTAAGTTATCCAATCTATCCAAAGCTATGTGATTCTATTTATTATGCTTCATTTATAAGCCTTTACTCAATGAGCATCAATGATCCGTTTCGAATGATCATTTTAATTTGCTGATCAACTTGACATGTCCAAACTAAAATGGTCTATAACTTTTTTATTTAGAGCTCAAAATGATACGAATCCAATGCCCATGTTAAACTTGATCAATTTTCTATATTGTGACAAAATTTAAAAAAGAAATAGATAGCACAAAGTGTCCAAGTTATCCAATCTATCCAAAACTATGTGATTCTATTTATTATGCTTCATTTATAAGCCTTTACTCAATGAGCATCAATGATCAGTTTAGAATGATCATTTAACTTGCTGATCAACTTGACATGTCCAAACTAAAATGGTCTATAACTTTTTATTTAGAGCTCAAAATGATACGAATCCAATGCCCATGTTAAACTTGATCAATTTTCTATATTGTGACAAAATTGAAAAAAGAAATAGATAGCACAAAGCGTCCAAGTTATCCAATCTATCCAAAACTATGTGATTCTATTTATTATGCTTCATTTATAAGCCTTTACTCAATGAGCATCAATGATCAGTTTAGAATGATCACTTTAACTTGCTGATCAACTTGACATGTCCAAACTAAAATGGTCTATAACTTTTTTTTAGAGCTCAAAATGATACGAATCCAATGCCCATGTTAATCTTGATCAATTTTCTATATTGTTATAAAATTTAAAAAATAAATAGATAGCACAAAGCGTCCAAGTCATCCAATCTATCCAAAACTATGTGATTCTATTTATTATGCTTCATTTATTAGCCTTTACTCAATGAGCATCAATGATCCATTTAGAATGATCATTTTAACTTGCTGATCAACTTGACATGTACAAACTAAAATGGTCTATGACTTTTTATTTAGAGCTCAAAATGATACGAATCCAATGCCCATATTAAACTTGATCAATTTTCTATATTGTGACAATATTTAAAAAGCAAATAGATAGCACAAAGCGTCCATGTTATCCAATCTATCCAACACTACGTGATGCCATGTATTATGATTCATTTATAAGCATTTAATCAATGAGCACCAACGCTCAGTTTAGAATGATCATTTTATCTTGCCGATCAACTTCATATGTCCGCACTAAATCATCTGTAACTTCTGATTTACGGCTCGGAATGAAACCAATCTAAAGCCAACGTTAAGCCAACTCAATTTTTTATATCGTGACAAAGTTTGCTACAGAAATAGATACGACCAAGCATCCAAGTAATCCATACTATCCCAATCTACGTGATGCCTTGTATTATGCTTCATTTGCAAGCCTTTACTCAATGAGTACGAATGATCAGTTTAGAATGATCATTTTAATTTGCGATCAACTTGACATGTCTTCACTAAATCGTCTGTGACTTTTGATTTAGAACTCAAAATTATACGAATCCAATACCCACGTTAACCTTGATCAATTTTCTATATGGTGACACAATTTAAGAAAGAAATAGTTAGGACAAAACGTCAAAGTTATCCAATCTATCCAAAACTATGTGATTCTATTTATTATGCTTCATTTATAAGCCTTTACTCAATGAGCATCAGTGATCAGTTTAGAATGATCATTTTAACTTGCTGATCAACTTGACATGTCCAGACTAAAATGGTCTATAACTTTTTATTTAGAGCTCAAAATGATACGAATCCAATGCCCATGTTAAACTTGATCAATTTTCTCTATTGTGACAAAATTTAAAAAATAGCACAAAGCGTCCAAATTATCCAATCTATCCAAAACTATGTGATTCTATTTATTATGCTTCATTTATAAGCCTTTACTCAATGAGCATCAATGATCAGTTTAGAATGATCATTTTGACTTCCTGATCAACTTGACATGTCCAAACTAAAATGGTCTATAACTTTTTATTTAGAGCTCAAAATGATACGAATCCAATGCCCATGTTAAACTTGATCAATTTCCTATATTGTGACAACATTTAAAAAAGAAATAGATAGCACAAAGCGTTTAAGTTATCCAATCTATCCAAAACTATGTGATTCTACTTATTATGCTTCATTTATAAGCCTTTACTCAATGAGCATCAATTATCCGTTTAGAATGATCATTTTAACTTGCTGATCAACTTGACATGTCCAAACTGAAATGGTCTATTACTTTTTATTTAGAGCTCAAAATGATACGAATCCAACGCCCATGTTAAACTTGATCAATTTTCAATATTGTGACAAAATTTAAAAAAATAAATAGATAGCACAAAGCGTCCAAGTTATCCAATCTATCCAAAACTATGTGATTCTATTTATAATGCTTCATTTATAAGCCTTTACTCAATGAGCATCAGTGATCAGTTTAGAATGATCACTTTAACTTGCTGATCAACTTGACATGTCCAAACTAAAATGGTCTATAACTTTTTATTTAGAGCTCAAAATGATACGAATCCAATGCCCATGTTAAACTTGATCAATTTTCTATATTGTGACAAAATTTTAAAAAGAAATAGATAGCACAAAGCGTCCAAGTTATCCAATCTATCCAAAACTATGTGATTCTATTTATTATGCTTCATTTATAAGCCTTTACTCAATGAGCATCAATGATCAGTTTAGAATGATCACTTTAACTTGCTGATCAACTTGACATGTCCAAACTAAAATGGTCTATAACTTTTTTTTTAGAGCTCAAAATGATACGAATCCAATGCCCATGTTAAACTTGATCAATTTTCTATATTGTGACAAAATTTAAAAACTAAATAGATAGCACAAAGCGTCCAAGTTATCCAATCTATCCAAAACTATGTGATTCTATTTATTATGCTTCATTTATAAGCCTTTACTCAATGAGCATCAATGATCAGTTTAGAATGATCATTTTAACTTCCTGATCAACTTGACATGTCCAAACTAAAATGGTCTATAACGTTTTATTTAGAGCTCAAAATGATACGAATCCAATGCCCATGTTACACTTGATCAATTTTCTGTATTGTGACAAAATTTAAAAAATAAATAGATAGCACAAAGCGTCCAAGTTATCCAATCTATCCAAAACTATGTGATTCTGTTTATTATGCTTCATTTATAAGCCTTTACTCAATGAGCATCAATGATCAGTTTAGAATGATCACTTTAACTTGCTGATCAACTTGACATATCCAAACCAAAATGGTCTATAACTTTTTATTCAGAGCTCAAAATGATACGAATCCAATGCCCATGTTAAACTTGATCAATTTTCTATATTGTGACAAAATTGAAAAAAGAAATTGATAGCACAAAGCGTTTAAGTTATCCAATCTATCCAAAACTAGTGATCCTATTTATTATGCTTCATTTATAAGCCTTTACTCAATGAGCATCAATGATCAGTTTAGAATGATCACTTTAACTTGCTGATCAACTTGACATGTCCAAACTAAAATGGTCTATAACTTTTTTTTAGAGCTCAAAATGATACGAATCCAATGCCCATGTTAATCTTGATCAATTTTCTATATTGTTATAAAATTTAAAAAATAAATAGATAGCACAAAGCGTCCAAGTTATCCAATCTATCCAAAACTATGTGATTCTATTTATTATGCTTCATTTATTAGCCTTTACTCAATGAGCATCAATGATCCATTTAGAATGATCATTTTAACTTGCTGATCAACTTGACATGTACAAACTAAAATGGTCTATGACTTTTTATTTAGAGCTCAAAATGATACGAATCCAATGCCCATATTAAACTTGATCAATTTTCTATATTGTGACAATATTTAAAAAGCAAATAGATAGCACAAAGCGTCCATGTTATCCAATCTATCCAACACTACGTGATGCCATGTATTATGATTCATTTATAATCATTTAATCAATGAGCACTAATGCTCAGTTTAGAATGATCATTTTATGTTGCCGATCAACTTCACATGTCCGCACTAAATCATCCGTAACTTCTGATTTACGGCTCGGAATGAAACCAATCTAAAGCCAACGTTAAGCCAACTCAATTTTTTATATCGTGACAAAGTTTGCTACAGAAATAGATACGACCAAGCATCCAAGTAATCCATACTATCCCAATCTACGTGATGCCTTGTATTATGCTTCATTTGCAAGCCTTTACTCAATGAGTACGAATGATCAGTTTAGAATGATCATTTTAATTTGCGATCAACTTGACATGTCTTCACTAAATCGTCTGTGACTTTTGATTTAGAACTCAAAATTATACGAATCCAATACCCACGTTAACCTTGATCAATTTTCTATATGGTGACACAATTTAAGAAAGAAATAGTTAGGACAAAACGTCAAAGTTATCCAATCTATCCAAAACTATGTGATTCTATTTATTATGCTTCATTTATAAGCCTTTACTCAATGAGCATTAATGATCAGTTTAGAATGATCATTTTGATTTCCTGATCAACTTGACATGTCCAAACTAAAATGGTCTATAACTTTTAATTTAGAGCTCAAAATGATACGAATCCAATGCCCATGTTAAACTTG